>VYYJ01004124.1:0-14299 GCA_021029165.1 Cyphoderus albinus
CTTCTCACTTGTGTTACTTGTAACTTTGATGTAACTTGTACTATGTAATGGATAAGTAGGGAAAAGTTCTTGAACGTTGAAACATTTTCAATCAATCAGCTGCTCTTTGGTTTGGGTGCCCTGATGTATGACGTGATACAGTGACAGTGGCGCGCTCAAAGTTTCTGTGACCAGTGCCTATAATTCATGAATTGTCACGACAGAAGCTTCAAGTATCAAAATAGCGTATTTCCACCCTATAATCGCATCAGTGAGATGAATTTTATTCTTCTAAATGTCGACTCAGTCTCAGTTATATAAGTAACAACAGCTGGGGCTGTTGTGAAGTTTATAGACAGTTACATAACAACTGAATGATTGTAGAGTGTGGGTATGGCATGGCATGTACTCTATAATAAGTCGAAACTCATAGATGTATATTTTAAACATCCATGAAGCGACTTTTATTTTTGGTCACATTTGGTGTTGAAGTTGGGTTAGAGTACGAAAATGTTTGGTTTCCACTACAAGCAATTTGTCGACTTGGAGGGAGTCGGGTTTGGGAGTTGAGGAGAGTGTGGCTGCTGTCAGAATGAGTTTTTGGAACTAATTTACAGCAGCGATAGGTAATTTAATTCATCAGCAAGTTAATGGAATGATTAAGGAGAAATTGGTTTTCGGATAACAAAAATATTTAATAGTAATAACCACCGAAAAGCAGTCACTGGCAGATGTCAAAGATCAAAGATCTTTTTGCTTTCACAAATTTTGGATAAAAATAAAAGTTACTTTATCATCATAAGTTGGTTCATATTAATTGAATCCTCAATGCATTTTCTCTACTTTTATTTCGACTTTCCATGCATCCACTGCAAAGCTCATTGAAAGTGCACCACCAAATGAAATGACTGCAGGAAAGTTGATGATTACGATTGTGTCAAGCTTGAATGTAGTTCCATAATTCTGGGATGGATTATAATCATGAGTTTGTGCGGAAGAAGGGGATGGGCAGCCATCTTGAATTCTGCCATTCACATAGTACATATGGTACGTATCAACAAATTCATTCGTATATCATCGACTGTCTGCTCTGTCCATATAAACAGTACGAGTGTCGATCAATCAGTCAAATTCGAACCCGCGAGACAAGCATAAACCGCAGAGTAAAGTCATACAAAACGAGTAAATATTGTCATTCCGACTCTACACATTTTTTGAATTCAGGATTTTGTTAGTGGCTTGCCCGACCCCGTTTCAATCTCCGCAAGCTGAGCTAAAGTCCATTAGTTCACGCAAGAAGACACACCATAAAAAGATTGTTTGATGAGGATGAACTAGATGACAAATTTGTTCGTGTTAAGATAAAATGAAACACAGTTCCGGTTCTAATTCATTGTCGATTATTTTTTCCATTTGCTTTAATGACCATCAAAGTTTAGTTCATTTCAACAGCATCCAAATCAATGTACGTGGAACCATTTGGCTTTCCTTAAAAATGAAACACAGTTCTGGTTCTAATTCATTGTCGATTATTTTTTCCATTTGCTTTAATGACCATCAAAGTTTAGTTCATTTCAACAGCATCCAAATCAATGTACGTGGAACCATTTGGCTTTCCTTAACAAATGTTTTGATTTTTGAAATATTTTATTGCACAAGTTGTGAGGATGATAAAATGGTACGTAAAAAGAAATTATTCTCTTCATAGCTTCCTTTTACAGCGCTGTACTAAACAGAGTTTTATTTACGTTACAGTTTTATGATACAACACACGCTTATTTATCATTATCATCATCACTTTCATTTGGTTGTATGCCTTTCTAAATTACACTTGTATTACAAGCCATGTCAGTCGGCATTAGTAAAAGTGCAACGAGAGATTATAAAGAAAAAAGAAACGCGTACGCAATGCTCGTCCGTCACGCATTTCTTCGTTGTTTGCTAGTGCCACCGCTACTTTTTTCCTTTCCCCGACAAAATGTGCTGCTAATCTTAATGAAGTCTATTTTGTTCCTGATAACGGCGTATGCATGTTTCCTGTTACAACGCGGAGCAGCACTGTGTTTAAGGTGCACGCTCGGTCGGAAATGCATTTTCATTCGTTGCCTGTTCCCTTTCACTCTTTCAGAGAAATGAACTCGTTCAATTGTGCTGACTCGAAGGAAGGAATATTGAAGAGTAAATGGTAAGAGACAATCGACATCCGCACCAGCGACTAAATGAGGGGGAATGATGATAAATATGATGAACATTGAACAAAAGAAGAATTTTTCAATGAATAGTGAGCAGTGAAAAACGCAATACGCTTTATAAAGGAAACGTTGTGAAAACGAACTCAAACACCCGCATTCAAATTAAATGTTATACTTCAAGCAGTCAATTTATCATTCCAGTCGTCACAGTCAGCATGAAATTGCACAGAACGGTAAGAATGGGAATCCTTTGCTTCACTTGGATAAATATTCACAATGAACACTCGTAGGAGCCGTATTCATTTATCAATTCGAGACAGCTTTCGCTTTTGCAGCCTATAATACAACGTTACACAATATGAAAACGTCNAATGAACACTCGTAGGAGCCGTATTCATTTATCAATTCGAGACAGCTTTCGCTTTTGCAGCCTATAATACAACGTTACACAATATGAAAACGTCTTTCGTTATTGTTGACGAAATATCCTTTAAAAGTGAAAACGCGTCAAAATATTTCAGAATAATTTTTAGAAGAAACAAAAATGCAATCAGGAGACATCAACAACATTGAAAGAAGTCAATATTAGTCGAGACTTTGGTCTCACCCATGCGGTAGTATGGTGAAATATGAAAGGAGGTAAACTTTGGGCACACAACATACAGCACAGCATTTCGGTTCTATTCTTAATTCCTGGCCTATTATTATTTTCGACTCCGGTGAAGCAAATAGGTGCTTTAGTAATACATACTTGAGGAGAAAAAGAAAAAAATGCAAATATTCGCTTGAAAAGAAAGTGGTAGCACTCGAGCTCGATCGTTGCTAATACTTGCAATAAGCATCGCTTTTTTAGTAATACTTGATCTTACTTTCATTTTCAACTGCTTTTTATGAGAGATGTGCATGCATGCATGAATTTCCTATTAATTTTAAACATTCATTTTCTTTCTCCTTTCACTCTGAGGACCCCATTTTCCATCGTAAAACTTGTTGTTTGTTTTCCTACGTTTGCTTTCTTACTACGTGTGCGTTTTGTGCTCATTTTCCGCTTTACTATGAAACTCTGTATTTTTAAATAACGAGAGTGTAACGAGTTTTACTGCTTACAACCAAAGTATTACCCAGTCCTATTGAAGATTTTCTTTTTCTAAATTCCTCTTCACAAGGTTTTACTTTGAAAACGAAAGATGCTACGAGAGATTATAAATTTTTTGAAGTGCATTGAAAAAATAGTTACGGTGCTAGGATAAAAGATCGTGAGTGTTTTTCCCTTATTTTCTCCACTAACCGTCTATCTCCCTTTACGAATATTATTTTATACCAGCATTTTACAAGATTGCACTCAGATGCCATTCTTGGGTATGCTAAAATGCTATTATTACACCAGTCACAGCTAAATAAGAATGGGCGGAGGTGGTAGACGAGGAAAGAAATACGAAACTCATAGTTGATAGCTTTGGCGTTTCATTCATTTTACTTCCTGCTTTGCGATTGCAACGTGTACACATCCCCGAAAAGCATTCGAACACGTTCCTTTGCCCCCATCCTACAGTGTACCGAGCGGAGATTTTCCCTTTTTATTTTCACTCTGCTTTTTCCTTTCTTAATGCCAGCTTTTATCCATTCATTTCTTTCTGAATTTTTCAAGAAGGGAAGAAATGGAAGAAGTGAAGAGAGAAAAGAGAGAGGCACGTAGAAGGCAAAGCTGCACTGGTAATAATAAACGTGCGATTGCAATGTGTTATAAACATGTGAATGTTGGAGTTGTGTTGGAAGGCAATCGCCCGTGCTGCTGCTGCTGGTATGGTACGATGGTATTATGATACGTTGGCGGGAGCAAAAGCAGAGAGCAGCAGCATTATTATTATTATGGTTATGTGGTGGTAGTAGTTTCTCCTTTCTTGGCTTCATTCGACTTTTCAGTGGCTTCCTTCTTTTCTCCTGCTCCCGGTTTCATTTCTGTTTTTCTGCTTTAAGTGCCCTTTTGTTGACGAAAGCAAGGTTGCTGAATGTTGAACTTATAAGAAAAAAGTTCAATTTTCTAACAAAAATCGGCTTACTTAGCTATTCATTTATGCTGCTGCTATCATTATCATTGAAGTCATCTTTTCCTGTCAAGAAGGAAGGAAAAATGGATCATTTGAACCATGAACTAAAACATGTAAAATAATAACGTTGTACCTACAACAACTTTGTTGTACCACCATTTCTTTCTCCAGTAAGTAAAATTGAGAAGAGTAAGGGAGTCAGTGAGAGTACTAACCTCCGTCTGAGTGCGCGTTCAATTGTAACCAAAAAATAGGTAAGGTACATCAACATGTCTGCATTGAAGTGCTTGCACGGAACTGAAAATTGGATGTAAGCTGCGCAACGGAAATAAAAACCATTTACCTACTTACATTATTAAGTTTGATGTGATGGTATCATCATCATCAACAACCCTCAGTTTCACATATTAAGTAGACCGAAAAAGAACTGAGATTGTTGAGTCCTCCGCAGAGTTTATTTTGTGCTGTACCTTACAGAGACAGATTTGAAAAACTTGAAACTTACCTTTTATTGATTCGTCCCAATCAAAAAAGTATATCAATTTCCTGTGTCAATCCCTGATTGATTTCCAGTCTCTCCTACACTCGTTACATACAAAGTTTTTTGTCCTCCTCTTTCATATTCTCACTGCAGTCACACTAATTTGAACAAGTTAACACATTTTGGAGAGAAAAGTCAATATTTCCTAGCAATGCATAATGTCATTAGAGTCATTCATTACGTCTTGATTTTCATCATCCAGAAGAATGAGGGAAGACAAATGAGAATGTTTATTTATTAAAAGGTTACAATTAATTATTTACGGAGAAGCTCACAGCGTGAGAAATGAGTAAATATTGTGTAGAGGTGGGACAAGGCATGTAAATCTGAAGTTTATGGTTCTCTGGTACTTTCTCCGTCTATCTACACATCATCAGTACAAAATGAGTCTACAAGTTGGTTAATGTATTTTTTCCTGTTCAAACGTCAAGGGCTGGTAGAAAAGCAGAGCACATTATTTTGCATCATATTCTTTATCATCGTCATGATGGTACCATAAAAGTGCACATGTATTCATCTCCCGCGATGGCGAACGTGAATTGAGACGAATCCCAGCGGGGCATATAAATCACAGCAACAAAAGGAAAGGAGCAGAGAAAGTCCTGTCTTTTAAGGATAACGGAGTACATCCTTAATGCTACTTACTTTGTGTGGCAGATCCAGCTTTTTTGAACCTTTTGCCTCAGTTATTACTTATATGTGACGTAGACGTCTTCTCCGTAAGAAAGTTTTTATAAAAGAAAGCAAAAGTATTATTCCAAAGGGACGGCCGGCACTCTTGTCATTTTGGTTCAGTTCCACTCTTCACGGTTTTAGTCTTGTACAAAATTCAAGATCAGAAAAGTAAAATGTAAAAACTCGAGTCGTGTGACCGAAGAAAACTAGGCACATGCTATCTCGGAGCAAATAACTTTCACCAACAGAAATGCAACAACACAGCTATACGACCATGTAAGTTTTGCCCAGCTCAAGCCATTATTTTCATTTAATTCGGTTCACTTCTGTGTGTTTTTTGTCTTTGTCACCGCGAGTTGTATAGGAGGACATGGCTTATTTATTCCATTCAGTTTCAACGATCCCACCATTAGTCTTTCTTTCTCACTTGTTTTCTTCGTACTCCCACTCCCTCTCACACATATTTATCTCGTTTCTAATTTATTCAACAATTCCTCTTCAACTTTCTCCTGTAAAGTCAAATCGCGGCCACGAGTAATAACAAAGACTGCAAATTTTTCTTTCACTGTGTTTCATCTAGTTCACTCAACACGACGAAAAAGACAGAGTATTGCTATTATGGATGGTAAATTACTCGGAAGAAAGGTGTAACAAGACTTGTTTGAAATTGTGTCTGGTGACACTTTTTTGTTTTTGGATAACGGGAACTAAGGAGAACGAATTTGAAAAATGATGATATTTCCTTGCGTTAGACGCAGCATGTACACAGAACAACACGAGTTGTCAAGAAAGAGAGGACATAAGAAACAAAACTTTTCCTTCTGCTCTTCTCTGACTGAAGGAAACTTTTACAACACATTTTTCAGTCTTCTTTTCAGTTTTCTTTTCCCATTGAGGATGATGTCAGATGTGTTTTCGTTCACTAATGTATTTTCTCTTTACTTTCATTTACTCCTTGTGTTCGCATTCCCTCCAAGTAAGTTTCAAAAGGAAGGAACTGACAGGCACGGCAAGCAATGTCGCTTCTGTGGAGTAACGGCAGGTTCTATAGCAGCATCCATCAAGAATTTGTATCATCTGCCCATTCATTCATTCATCCCTTTTGCCTCCTCCTCCCAATTCATCCCTTCTCTGGGGAATTTTTTTGAGCAGAGTAATCATCCAAAATGTGTTTACTTTTTCATCCCGTTGGTTCAAAAGGAACCTCAGAGCCTATATTTAGGACTGGGCTTCATTGTTACTTTTTACTTTGTCGAGATTCTGCAGCCAGCCTCTATTTGCCGTACGGTCACAAGAAAAATACGCCCGTTTAGTTGCTTTTTTCTTTCAGTCAAGTTAATTGATGATAAGAGTTAATTACTGAAACCTAACATCATTATACATAATACAAAATTACTAACGTCAGCTGTCTTTTACGTAGGGGATCAAATTCATCAGATTGGTGCTTCAACACTCTGACTTACTCCTTCTGTTAACTTGACAAGATTTCTTCTTTGACGGCAAGGTTTGAACTGAAAAGAAAAGGAGAATTTATTCGATATTAGTTCGTTCTACTTGACGAAATTACAAAGTATGATATCTACATTGAAAGAATGAAGAGTTTGACATTCGGGGAAGGGATTGAAAATGGCTTCTTCTTTTCATCCCATGTAGCCATTTCGCTCTGCTCAATATGCAAATGCCATGCTTGCTCATTCCAGCCCAATAAATCGGTAAACTCGAAACTCATTCAGCCATTTAATTCTAAAATTCCATTTAATCTTCTGCAGCACTGTTCAATACTGTAGTAAAACAGAAATCAAAATTAAACTAAAAGCAAGCAAGGATATTTCATCTTCCTACGCAAACTCCCGTTGCTTCACTCACTCGGTCTGTATTTCTCTCTCCATCTCAACAAAGTCATTATTTATTTAGAGCCCTATCTTCTGCTTCTAATTTCACCTCAATTTCTTAGCCACATTTTCAAGCATTTCAACAATATCAGGAAAAAGAAGAGAAAAGTTATCTTGAAACAAACATGTAACGTAGGAAAAAGCAGTAAACATTCGATGTCACTCACTACAAAACTCAACACACCACCACCGCGAATTGTGATATGGAGGCAAGCAAATAAAGAAACTATACCGCAACACATACAACACAAGGCTCAAGACATCTATAGCACAAAAAACTTGAAAGATCTGAAAGCATGATGCTCACATAAGGTGAGTGAGCTGAGGAAAACAGTGACACTTCTTTGGTGGTTGGTAGCAGGGCGCGTAAGGCATCTACTTTCTTTTCCAGTTCTAGTATAAAATACTCCTTTTAAACATATGTTATAATGTCGTTAAAGTTATATTGTACGTTTGAAACACCACCACTACCAGCAGCAGCAGCAGAGTCAAGCAAGGAAACGGTAATATGACACACGCACAGAGACAAGAGTAAATCCTCAAGGATTTTCCTCTTTCTTCTTCTCTCTTCGCCTTTTCGACAAAATTGATCTCCATTTTCTTCCGCTTTTTTCTCTGGCTTTTAGTTTACTGAATATATTCGACTGCTTCAAGGAAAAAAGTAACATGCATCCTCAAGAAGAACATATCAAGCAAAAAGGACACAAGTACGACCAGAATGCCGGGAAAAGAAGCAGCTTGCAGTTTAGGCACACTCTCCCACACACAACTGTAAAAGAACACCTTCAAGTCAGATCGTCACTCCATTCGTAATAATGACTTGTTGGATGAATTTCTATTACATCTTTTTACCTCTCCGACTTTTCCTCAGTTGCCAACTTCCAACTTGCCAGCCCTAAGCTTTGTCTCCAGCAAACAGCAGAATGTCAATGTATTAGCATTACTTTACTATGTACATATTAAAGGTTTCGTCATGTCTGTCTAGGGCCTAGAGTCTAGGCTGCCAGCAGGCGTCACTTTTCACAAGTTGTTCACCTCCCTTCACTTCACCAACCAAACTAAGAAAAAACAATACATGAAGCTACAGACTTTTTCTGGTTCTTTTCTCTTTCCTTAATATAACAAATCGCTCTGCTACGCACCCACTTTCTTTCGCTCACTTTAACGTGTTTACGAAGAAAGTGTGATGTCTGAAGAGGGATCACTTCTACTGTCCCCTTTCTTTTCTGTGACATTCCCTTCTGTGCCTTGAGAGAACACGGAAATAAAAATATACCTACATTATTGCAGTTGTAAATGTGATGCTTTGGGTGTACAAGGAACACAAAGATGTATTTCATGTCGCAGTGCAAACAAAATTTTTCAAATATTTTTTGAGAACATTCAGTCAACGCTTTACAATGTAATTACAACAATATTTAAGACAACTAGGTAGCGCGTGACATCTGTTTATTATGCTAAAACCGATTCACAGCGAAGCAGTAAAAAATGTTTTGTTTTGTTTTCTATTAGTGTCTTGCTTATTTTCTGCTCGTTTGGTAGAAACGTGAATTACTTTTAAAATGGCTCTTTATTTTCATATAACCAAACGTTGTCCAAATGACTGAAATGAAACGAACGAAAATAATAAGTATAACGATTGACTTCATGTGAACCAATTTACACGTTCTTAAGTAAGAAGCGTAGTAAAGAAAATTATTGTTTTGCTTTTATTCAAAGTAGGCTCGTGCAACCGAGAAGGTAACGGGAGTGTGATGTTTATTAGACGTGCGATGATCACTACTTCTACAAAAAGAAAGGAAAATTGGGAAAAGACAGAGTTCACAGCGGTATTATCTTTGTGCCATAACATCATCGTCGTCGTCGTGAGGAGCGACTCCTGCGAGCAAAAAGTCTTTATGTAATGCATAATGGGAGAGGGAGAAAAGGAGAACACCCAATTTGTCTTATCTGTCGTTTCAACTGTCTCGCTCTGTGTGCGTTCCTTCCTCCGCGTTTACTACTTTACTTCTTTCAGTCTTTGAAACCTGTTCCAAGACGAGAACCTTGAAGAAAGGAGAAACTTCTCGTCTCGAAACCTCTGGTGCTTCGTTCGATCCAAGTGGGAGATATCATGAACACAACAATACAAATGCACATAACTTCAGAAGACAATAAACCCGAAACTGTCTACTATAATACTATAGTATTATAGTAGGATGGTAAAAATATTATGCGGATGATGGAGATGCGATCAAAGTGTACCGGATTTTGTTACACAGCGAGCGATAGAAAATAAAAGTTTGTTTTAATGCTAAAACTTTCTCAATCCTCACAGTTGAGGAAGGAACGGGAGCAAAGAGAGAAAAACAAAAGGCAACGGCAAACGAGAGAAATGGAAAAGTGTCATATGCACTCGTTCAGCGAACATAGTTAAAAAGAGAGCAGCAGAGAAGGAGGGAGAGAAAATAGAAGATTGAACAGGGGTTTCCCTGCTTCAATACCAATTCACAGAAAATCACAAAACAAAAGGACACGAATACTTGCCTTTGGATTTTATTTCTTTGGTGTGATAATAATCATACACGTTATGGTCGTTAGAAATGTCAAGGCTTGACGTGGAGTACATTTATTCTGTCTCCCTGGAACAGTCATGGACTTTAATCTATTTATTTACGAAGAATCGAACTCGACATGCTTTTACTTTAGCTTACCCACATTAAAAAGAAAAACACAGAATGGGTCAACCTGTTGTACAGAAAAAGACTTGTCCCCACATGTTCCTTTTTAAGTTTCAATACAAAAACAAACAGAAGAAGAAAGACGATGATATGCATATGTACATATTGAGGCCAACTAATATTGACATAAATTCATTAAAATACCAGACCGTGTTTTATATTTTTAAAACAGCAGTAATGGACCAAACTGTCCAGGTTTATTTCCTCCAATTTTTACTGAAGAAATTGTTTAACAAATAAAATATTTCTCAATGGCCACCTTATTCTGGCGTTTCTCGTGCTTTGCTTAAAATATGTTCCGGATTATGACAAATTTATTACCCTGAAGTCAATCACTTTGCTGTGTTACTGAAGCGGCTCATGTTTTAATAAAGATGGTAACTTACTACATGCTACACACCAACTTTGCCATACCTTTCCATGAACCAGGAGGAAGCACACAGTTTAGTAAGTCAATCAGTCGACTTGGCATATTACCTTTGAATATTTGATTATGCTAAAATTGTCAGTGCGTATAACAGGTGCGTGAACTTAATTTACCCAGCAATGCTCCGTAAGAAAGTTCTGTCTACGAATAAAAAAATAATAGATTATGTAGTAGTATGACAGACAGACATGCGATACTCTGCGTAATTATGTTGACTTCGCTTCGTTTTATTTGTTACAAGGAAAAAACGAAGGACTAAATTTTCTTTCTTTTTGTATGACTTACATAAGAAAGGCTTTAATTCATTTATGAATGTGACGCCGGTGCGTATCCCGTTTATTTCATTCAAGTTAACGTTTATCAATGTGCGAGTTTAACTGTGCGATGTTGTGGCTAATGAATAATGCAGTTTGGTGTATGAACAACGGGGCTACCACAACAGGTAAAGAGACAGCAAACAAACAGTCTAATCTGTTTATAAGTTAAAATGTAATAATTGGATAATCTCAATCAGACAAGGCAAAATCAATTAATGAGACAGGCTTTAGAAGCGTTTTATCGATTAGTTACATTTACATAAGTACTGGCACGAGGCAAAGGTCCTAGGGTAGCGTAAGAATAATTTTCAATTACTTGGATTTATGAGTATTTATTGATTAAATAAAGAACAAAGGAAATGATTTGCTGTACGAAGCAAGGTTGCACGAGGTTAAAAATACCTTACAAAATAAATCTTATGTATGTGCTTCGCTACCATAGTTTGCGGTAGCAATAAAAGAAATAATATCTGAAACGGTATAACAAAAAGATACGTGCTTTTTTGATTTATTGCCACACAAAAGCAATAACACGGTAAGAAGAAAGTTGTTGTTTTCAAACATTCGAAAAGTTATGAACTTTTATAAAGGAAATAAACATAACGTGAGTTTGTACGACAGCATCATCATGCCGTTTGCTTTGAACTACCGCAAAAGAAACAAGTCGCTGCCAAAGTTAAATAGAGCACCGTCGAGAAAAGCGCGTTCCTCGCAAAGTAATAAAACTACAAACCGAAAGCCTCGCAAGGCTCTCAAGAACATTACTCTCAGCTTGGATGGAACTACCGCTACATTTATGGAAAATGGAAGTTGGTGCATAGGTAAAAGTCTCACAAAACAATCTTACATCTTGCCAGTCTCTAGCTTATCATTTTACAAAAAACAACAATTAAAATCATCATTTCAAACGTCCGTCTTTGTTGTTTTTCTTTCAGATGCGAAAAACAAAAATGAAAGTTTACAACATCTCCACCTGATTCAGAAGCGTGAGAAACTAATGACTGAGAATGAAATACTACGAAGAAGAAATGTGTTTCTCCTTGAATTGGCAAAAACAAAAACGGACGAATTGGAAAAGTTGGAGAAGGAGTTGAAACAATCACGACGTATCATACGACAAAGCTCATTAAACAAAAGCCAGAAGAAGGAGAAAGACGAATAAAGTTTTTGTTGTTGGAAATGACAGTAATTTTTTCTGAATATGCAAAAATGTTGTTTAACTAACTTGTGGTAAATAAATATGTTTTGTTAGTAAATAAATAAACTCACTCAATGTTCCGGTTCCATTGATTTCCACAAAAAGTTCCAATGTTTCTATACAATCACATTCATCTTCACTCACTGCACACTTACTTAAACTAAGCACACGTTGCAACTCACACTCTAATAATTATAAGTTTCAATTTCTCAATTGCACTTTATTGTTCCAGTTTTTCGTAGCAAATCCTAACAAACAAACGATAATAAACATGAACACATAAATTTCACCAAGCAAATTCCTTTCCAGTACCTTGCCATCCCTCCCGCACGCTTCTCACCAACGGCACACAGAACAAAGTCCAAAGTACGTTTGAACGCGCTTGGTGTCGGGCCAGGAATGAGTGAAAGTGGCAAGAGTGAAGAGTGTCGTTCGTTCCACTCTCCCTCCGTAGAGCAAAGGTAGAACGAGCATCACACGGAGCAGCATCAACTCAAACTCAACTCGGCTAAAAGCAACACGAGCTTATGTGAGGGAAAACGGTGAAGTTTACTTTTTCCTCTCCTAATAATAACAGTAATAATAATAACGTTTCTTACTTACTCCTGCTTCTGTCTTTGCCTCTGTTGGTTGTTGAGCTAAAGTTGAACTCGTGTAAAGCGAGTACACCCGTCGTATGCATTATGGAGGTACACAAAAAGTGTTAGGCTACAAAACAAGAAACTGTTCGAATTCGAACCGCTCGCTCGCTCACTTCCAATCCTTATTGCTTTTGCTTTGGCCTTTCTCAGCCTTTTCCATCCATGGACAACAGAATGCGAGCATCATCCTCATCATCAACATCACAACAACAACTCTGCTGTTGCTGTCTGCTTAGCTTCTCTCCATTCGTTCCACTTGCTCTCCCTTCTGTTACTACAGAATTAAAAGAATCCAGAGTGAAGGAGAAAAGACAGCGAGAGCGGGAGTGAAGCGAACATTGTAAGCGTTGTTTGCTCTCCGGCTGACTAGTCTAGTGAATCTGGAAACTTTGTGTGTGGATCCTTCTTCATTCTTTTTCCAACTTGAGCATTTGGATGCAATGCAATAACTGAAGTGAGTAAGCAAGTGAAAAAGAGGAAAGGAGATAGTGTAGAGTTGTGTACAGAACCTTCATCACTATCAACGCTACCACCACAGCCGCCATGGGTGGCATCAAAACCATTGCATTGCAAGCTACGCGCTCGCTTTATGTTATGTAGATGCAAGCTTTTTCTGCTAAACTCTAGAAACTATTTTCAAATAGGGAAAGCGAAAGAATCTAAAAGACTGAAGGAACGAACAAAGCTATTCACTTTACATCGCATAACGCGCTGATGCTGTATTATTTGTGCATGGTATGCTGAAAAAGTACGTACAGAAACAGAACTCACTCACGCACAACCAACCATCAGCGAACTCAATTGCTCGCTTTTGCTTATTGTTAGACTTTCTTTATTCTATCTCTCACTGGATTCATCGAAATCAGAAAAGAGACGAGTGCGAGACGAAAGAAAGGGAAAGATGTTTGAGTGAAGAGAAACCTGGCGTGCTTTATAAATAAGTAGACACATATAAAATATAAAACGGCTGTGAGCATATTATCCATTATTTTATCCTCCTTACTCTTTTATATACCATGGTATAAAATGACACGTTACGTCTTTGCCTTATACTCAAGGTTTGCCTTCTTTCGATCCTCTGTCTATGTGCTGTTTTCAGTTGCACTGTGGTCGGCGAATATTTCTCTAAGTCTCTACTTTCACGACAGTTCAAATAGTAAAGTTTGAAAAAGCAGTGTCCTTTATTCTACATTCCTATAACTTTGCCAGTCTGCACAATTCTTATATCGTTTCAGTATTATGAACACTCCATTTTGCTTTATTCCTTTTATCCACTGTGAGACAGATTATGAACCTATACTACACAAACTGGTCCTGGTCCTGGGTAACCGAACCAGGCTGACTTTGTCTACCTTTTATAATTTTTTCTCACTTTTACAAGATTCACTTCATCATCACGGTACCAATTTCACGTAGCTGTGCAGATCACGTTGCAGTGAAAGCAATATGGAAAAAAATTGCATTACATGCGAGTTTAAGCATTCTTTTTAATACAAACATCAGCGAAGCATTATCTGATATGTTATACTGTGTCGTTGTTTACGTTGAACGTTGTCAGCCCCTGTGCATATTTTGAGTTGCCGTTTTACCCACATTGTTCTTCAAACTAATGTAAAATTCAAGAACGACTGTAATAATGGTGTGGCGTATGATTCTCTTAACAAGATGC
>VYYJ01004125.1:0-14299 GCA_021029165.1 Cyphoderus albinus
GTTCAAGTTTACAGGGAAAAGAACGTCCACCTGCACTTCAAAATTATAATTTTTGTGAGATTTAAAAAGTAAATCTGATAATTTTTTCTTCAACATTTCCCCCGGTTTCCCGTAGGGTTAAAAATACTTCTGATTTTGAGTGGTTATTACAACGGTTGTAACTTACAAGAGAACTGGTGAATGAGATGAAATCTGAATTACATGCTACCGCTACCGCTACTGCCGAAGAATATTTTTTTGTGAAAGTTTTCAAAGAAATTCTTTTGATGTTAATCAGCTTTGCTGGTATGGTTTGGTATTCATTTCATTTCAGGTGCTCGCCACACGGTAGCCGCTTCTGGACAATTCGGATTCAGAAGGTGTCATCTTGCGATGTAAAATACTCATATTTTTTTCTTAAAATATCTCAAAAAATATTTAAACCACCTCCACACGACAAAACAATTCTGGACAACACTTTAAACCTGTGCAATCAAGAAAAGCGCTTTCTTCTGCCCTTTCTCAGGTTCATTGTCAAATTAAATATATTATCCACTTTGATATGACGTGATATGGTATCAGTTCAGTGAGATGGAATGAACTGGAAGGTGTGGGTAACTGATTAAAGTCAACAATATCAAGTGCCCTAGACATCCTCTCAGCTCAACTTTACAAAGACTACAAGTAGAATCCTATTGTTAGATGACAGCCTTCTTCATTATCATTGTAGCACCATTACCGTCCCACCACTGCAGTGAGTGATTAGTAAAAGTGTGGTTTACAAAATACCTTTCATTTTTATACAATCCACTTTGATATGACGTGATATGGTATCAGTTCAGTGAGATGGAATGAACTGGAAGGTGTGGGTAACTGATTAAAGTCAACAGTATCAAGTGCCCTGGACATCCTCTCAGCTCGACTTTACAAAGACTACAAGTGGAATCCTATTGTTAGATGACAGCCTTCTTCATTATCATTGTGGCACCATTACCGTCCCACCACTGCAGTGAGTGATTAGTAAAAGTGTGGTTTACAAAATACCTTTCATTTTTATACGATTTCCCCTATTACTTCGTTATTGTTATGATTATTATATTTATATAAATATACTTACAAATCTCCATCTTCTGGACATATGGTAATCCCCAAATAAAGAATAATTCTTTCTGGAAAGGACCCTCCTTGAAATGAAGATTAGATTTATCTTGTTCATTGTTACCACCTTTTCTTTTGTGCTACACTCATCTTCAACTCTTTCAATGTGTCTGCTAATAAATAAGAAGAATCATCTCATGGAAGTTTTGACGCTTCTCAATGATATTCAGTTGCACATTGAATTGAGGCAAGCTACTGGTTGACCACAGGAACACTTTTTTAAAGTAGAAAATGGTCACTTGGAATAACGTCATTTTTCTCAGATCTCTTATACATATATCTGAAAGTAAGCACATTTTTAAAATTCATCCATTCGTCCAGAGTGTCCACCCCAGCAATAAAATAAAAGTCAGAGGAATTGTCGCACATGTGGGCATGAGCAAATGGATGCATTAAACTCTGCGAGAAAACACATTTCTTTGTACGAAGTTCACACCCAGAAAACTCCTACAACCATCCCATCATCTCATCATGAGTGCTGCATTCATAATAATAATAATTTAATGAAGGAGAGGAGAAAATCCCCCTTTTTACATTTTCTAAACCTATTCACTATAACGAAAGAGCGAACAAGACGACATCCATCCGTGAAACACGTAACGTAATTGCATTTTTAGACACAAAGGAATTACTGCACGCGGACAACGTTTTAAGCATGCATTATTTTTATGTTAAAAATGTTTTAAGAAGTGGTCCATTACTTGAACACAAAGGCAAGTAATGGTGACTGGTGACACAATAAGTGTCCAAGTGTCATCAAGCCACAAAAAAAGAGTTTTCGTTAGACATGACACTCTAGAATGAAATTCCCAAACGAGATGATTTGACACGAATGAGTGAATTTAAACCAACAAAACGAAATTAGTGAAAATTGAACAAATCACAGAATTTAATATCAACCCCCAGAAAAAGAAAGCTTGGATAAAAACTTGTCACTTAAATGAACACAAATTTAATATTCATCTGTATTAAAATTATTCTTTTCAGCTTTAATCCCACACCATCGCCACCGTGAAAGTGTCAGCCAGATCTATAATAATATAAATTCGAATCTCTCCGTTGTGTCTTAGTCTTGCCTCTCCCAGTTTCACAGAGTTAAAGACAAGCATTTTAGCTTTCAACATTTACATGAGAAAAGCAATGTGTAGGTAAAATAAAAAGAGGAAGCGAGCACATCGTCATCAGTCCCGCTCGACACGCATGCTTCGCTGTCTGTCCAACTGTCCATTATCCCTTTTCACTTTTTCATATTATTCTTGTGAAAATTTATGCAAAGTTTACATTTCCCTGGAATAATGATGATGATACACAATAATTCTCAGCTTTTTAAATAACAAAAAATTATTTTTGTTGTAAGTAGACAGAATGTTTTCTCTAAAAATAATTTCGTTTATTATTATTATACTACTCACTTAGCAAATATCATTGTTGTTGTGTGGGTTTACCCTTTTATCCAGCAAGAGAATAGAATCATCATCCTCATTTTCGTCATTCACAGAAAACTGACATCATCAGGTGAAGTAAAGTGAGAAGGAGAGGAAGGAAAGAAAGAAAAGGATTATTTATGGGATTTTAAAAGTTAACAGTTTTTCACTTTTCATTGTTAATTCTGTAAATATTTTAACGTTTTGTTTACAAATGTGTTTTCTACTCAGCATGCTTGATTTGGGTTGTTTTGGGATATTCACATGGAAAAACGTTTAACATTTGTCTTTTCATTTCAATATCGCTGAATGTATCGAGCATAATATTTTTGTTTTGTAGTAACGATACACACTGTAATTTAACAATCTTTAAAAATGTAACTCTCTCTACAAACTCGAACTGGAATAAAAAGAAGCAGAGGCGAGTGTTACGACAGACGGATGGATAGATGATGAAGATGAAGCTTGTTTGTTGTTCCTGTTTGTATGGACACTGGGAATTATTATTGCCCAAACGGACGCAGAGTAATACCTGAGTTACAAACTGTGAGATGTATTTTGTTCGGAGACGTGCGTCATTTTTTAGTTGAAGACTCAAGCGAAGGTTTTTGGTGGGTGGCAAGAATATGACCTCATGCTGAGACACTGTTGACCTGTGAACTTTTTATAACAAGTTGTGAGAAGCATTGTTATTCCTTGTATTGTATTATTCTCTCACTGTTTTCCCTGGAGATGGACTCTTGTATTTTATAGAGGACGAACAGAAGCATTTGCCTTATTTCAGTTAGGGCTAATGCTGCTTGTTACTTCTATTAGGAGAGGCGAGAGAGTGAAACGCAATGCAATGGGGGAAATTGTGAGCAGCAATAATCGTATCGTTCGTATATAAAAATAATTCATGATTTACCTTCTCGTTCCTCTATGTGCAAACATAATAGTTGTGTGTATTTAAAATAGATTATTATAACTAAGCTTAGAAAGCATGAATACATTAATCTGAACAAACATTACTTTTGTAATTGTAACGTAACGTAGCAGACAAAAAAGAAGAATTATGTTTTACAGTTCCACGCCTGATGTGGTGCGGCTACTGACGCAGTTGATGGAGTGAATAAAATATTGAATTATGTGAAACCGTTCCACCTGTCGTTGTGATCATAATCAACTCAGGGTATCATTGCAGTAAGTAATGTTAACAATTGTTAACAAAACTAATCAGCTCCTCAGCATTCAGCAGCCAGCTATGATATTTACAATACTTTTTCAAAAACAAGATCATGATATAGTTTTATAATAGCCATAGTTGTAAGAAAGAGCAATTATCGAATGACACTAGATTTATTTGATATGGAACGTAATTACTTCTAGGTAAATAATAAGTCTTTAATTGTTCGTCAAGATCGTTGTTGCTTGATTAAAAAGTTTACCGTCTGTCAAACATAATCACTATTTTGAACAGGATTACCTGCTAGGTAGCAAATTGGTCTTTTCGTGTACTTCCTGTGTGATTCACAATGTTTGCGTAGCAATTTGCAAAGTACTTAGGTTAAGCTATACAAGTTTTGACTCACTTCAACAAATTGTTATTCTGGGTATTTATCTATGGTAGAAACTAGAAACCTACTTCCATAGTGTTTCATTCGGATTCAGAGAAACCACCAAGACAAAGACAAGTGCATTGTTTTAACTTCAACTACCTACCACAAAATGCACCAACGAAACAAATTATCTAGTGCAAGAAAATTAGGATCACGATTCTGTATCGTATGCTCTGGTAATGACTTGCTATACGGATGCAAGTAAGAAAACAGATTTATTAAAGCATAATTATAGCCAGTGTCAATTTCATCAAGTTTTACAACTTACCACCTCAAGAGGAATTCTAGTTGTTCGTATGAAGTAATTGTAAATTGTTTTCCTTTTGCAGTGTTTGTTTTTATACTCTGTACATTTTAAGTTTTTAGTTAGTTATTGAGAAGAGCGTAGGTAATTGCAAATTGAAAATTTATCAATCTCCGTAAGTTTCAATCATGTTCAGAGTTGCAAGTATTTGTTAATTGTATAAATGGCGGAACTCTATTAAACCTGACTCGCGTGAGTTTTCTCAAATTTTCACTTCAAAAAGCTATTACATTTTCCGAGAACGGAATTTATTGCATATGCGTTCGATTCATTCATGGGGTACAACTCGATTTGGCATTGCATTATAGAAGAAAGTTGAATTTATGAGCGTCTTGTTTAACTTATTTATTGTATACAAATTGCAGTTGTAGTTCGTTTTCGCAGTTTTATCAAGAAATCCGTTTTGCACCAAGCCAAGCAGCTAATAAAAATCCACCTTAAATCATCATCAGTTGCTGATTAGGAAGGAGTATTCAAAAACTTGATTAATAGCTAGTAATTAATGTGAGAAATTGAATTTTATTGAATTCCAGCATGCTGTGAAAATTATGTGCTTTGATTCACGGTTACTCACGCTTGATCACGGTCACGCCGTCGCGTCAGATGAGTCAGTCTCATCATCACTGATTCATGAGCCTCCGTCTAGAATTCGATTTTTGCCTCGTCTTTTGTAATCGTTGTTACTTAGATTTGCATTCCTTTCTTGGATTGTAGTAGTAGAAAGGTTTTTCTCTTTGTTTCAGGATGTAACGTAAATCAGCAAAAAGCTACTGTTTAACGGTCCACCGTTTCATCCTCCTTGTCGAGCTAACAAGCTCTTCTTGATAGTCGTCTCATCTCGTCTCGTCATTTCTCCTCCTCACCTCATCAAATTGAGCTCCACGATATTACCTTACACAAAATGTACCTTTTTCTGTGTCTGCGCCATTGTCGATTAATTACAGATGTAATTTTTTTGTCTGTAAAAAATGTTTCATCCATCCAGTGCATGTAAGAATTACTAAACACGTCATTAGAATAAGGCGATGGACAACTTTTTCCAGCTTTTCTTGCAAAGCAACATTTAGGCAGGAAGGTGTGGTCAAAAGCTGAGAGATTTTTCTGATTAAATGTGGTTATAGGTTTACTCAGTTTAGGATATATAAAGCCTTAGAAATCTCTGAAATCCCCAGTGAGTGAGTAAGGTAGATAAGTTTTAATAGTGTGTACTTTGATTTCATTATATTCTGAAAGATGGTCATGAAGAGATATTATTTTTTTCACTCCTGTGATTTTTAATTTGACTTGACTTTCAGCATGCTCTTCTTGGCTTCTCTGCCCTTTTCAAATTATCTTACTTTTATTCACTCTGAACCAGGACACGTTGTTACCTACATTCAAGCTGCTAATAACTTCATACTTTACCTTTTTACCCTACATTACATTGTATAATATTGCCAGATCAGGTACAAAAACACATCTTTCATTCCAGTAGTGGTGCCTAAGTCGAAGAAAAGCAACCCAGTTTTTGATCGAAAGCCTTTTCATCATCATTACGAAGCAGGCTGTGCTCTGTTGTTATCAACTTGTCTATCTGATCGATTGAAGGGATTATTAAGGATCTCACTGGAAATGTACAACCAAAGTACAAACGAGTCAGTCCCCTCTTTATCTTTCAAACTATGGCTAACAAGAGAGACTCTGAAAAGATGAACTCACGTTACACATTTTTACATGGAACCAAGCTGCACACTTTTTGTCTTGAAGCTTTTGTGTACATTTCAATTTGCAATTTCTTCAATGTTATTTATATAGTAGGTGCAAGGATTTTCTGCAAAAATAATTTTCTGGTGAGTTGAACGTTGAATATTCATAATTGTGTACCAAAACCAATAAATTGTAACCTGTAAATTAAAATTAAAATTAAAATTAAAATTGTAAGACTTCGCTTCCACTTACTAGTTTGCAGCTCCAGAAGTGGTTTAAAATGTTGAAAGATTCCACCTTTGTTTGGCCTTAAGTGTGGTTGTATTTCAATAGAAAAGCAGCATTTTTTTAATAAATAAAGCTAACTTAAGAAGAGAAAGAAATAAGTACTTCTGTTCAGCAAGGGTTTACGAGCTAAAAAGATGTTTATTGATGTGTGAAAAGCGTCCCTGACAAACATGAATTTTGATTGTATTTACCAGAAATAAATACGTTGGTCATCCGTACGTAGTTTAAATCACGTATACTGCATGGTTTTTGATACGAGGGACGGCACAAAGTACGTAAGCGTTTGAGGCTCAAGGGCAAGGGTGGATGCAAGCTCTACTCAAGGAAGAAATGTTGGACCCACGACTCGTGGGCCGCCAGTTGTCCCTTTTCACTGACTTTTATACAAAAGGAGCAAATAAAATCATTCCTGTTTTGGAAAATTGGAACAGCAAAATGCAACATGTAAAGCCAAATGATAAAATGTGATTGATTATTGAGAAAATGTGACATTTCATTTACGCCAGCAATATTTTTTATTTTTCCACACCTTGTTTTAAATGTATAATTTCTACCAATCTAATTACATTATTTATATTTATATTATGATTAAGTTAATTAGCACGGCTAAACTTTTTATCTAATCTTTTGCCTGGCCTAGAGTAAATATTTTCGTACATGAAACATGGTACTTTAATTTAATAAAGTGATTACAATTACAAATAACATCAGTTTCATTTGGTTTAGATTTGAGTTTAAAGTGACATTTACGATAATTACGATATGAATCAGCTTTGGACAAACGTCAAAAATAAGGTCTTCATAATTTATCATTATTTTTATATATTCAATTACGATTAGGTTTTGAAAGCAGACAATTTTCTCCACTTAATTTAAAATGATTAAATCAATTGATATGCAGCAATTAAAAAATGATTTTCTAATTGTATAATTTTTCTGGCCAATATTACAACTATAAATCAATGAATGATTTTATGAATGTTGGTATCAATATTAATTTAAGTAGTTTGTCTAAAATTAGTATTAGGTATCATATTTCACACTACTTCTACAGTTTAATTGTGTACGAACCAGTTAATTAAATTAATGACTCAATCGGTAAGAGATGTCAATTTCGTATCTTTATTTTTGGGGATTGTGCAAAGCAGATTTGTGTACAGTGCATTGTTTATTACTATTTAAAAGCTTTCCGTAAACTGTCGTATATTTTTAAATAGGAACATAACATTTATTTTAAGTAACACACATGATTAAAAAGTCTCGCAATCACTTTACAAGTGAAGGAAGGACAATATTTAAATGTACAATTAAGTATGTAATACCAGTAATAAACAAACACCATTAAATTTAATAATACTTTTGTTCTCGGACTCTTTAAAATGTTGTGATTGATTAATGAATAATAATACGATAATACCGCTGTGATTTTTACAATTTTAGAATATATAAAGAATAATGTTAAAATTCACAAGATAAGTATTTTCAAATGCATGCTTATATTTAATGGAATATTAATTATCATAAATTTATTTAACTGTATATTATACAATGTTTGTTTATATATAACTAGTTTTATGATACAAAGTATTCAAATTGTTTAATGGAATGGAGCTGGGTTCTGGATTATAATCTTATTTATATTACATACTTTCCATAGTTAATTTTGTGTACATAAAATCGAAGAGCTTAGCTTACACAAACTATTTAATCCTAAGAAGGAACGTAAACGCAAGTATTTATCTAGTAAAGCCATAGTTTATTTTTTGTATCCCTTTATCCATTTTTCCTTCACGCACCCCGACGAGAATCCCTTTTTTCTTCCATCTTCCCCTCAAAGAGCAGATGAGACTCGGCTGAGATGAGGGATTCAACTGAAGCTTGGCAGAGTTGCTCACTCAGCCAGCTCAGTCTCACTGACGGAGAAATGAACTAAAATCATCATTTACACAAGTGCTTTTACATAGCTTAGATTTGTATTCTTATACAGACAGATACTTCTAAATCTGTCAAATATACACACGATGTATCTACATACATATCAAGTTATAAATAGAAAAAACGATACATGATGGTCAAAATGGGAAAAAGAGGGTGATGCGACGGTGACACTGACACCGGTTACTTTTCTTTGTTGACTTTTATTTTATTTAGTTTATTTTTTTTGTCGAGAAGGAAAAGGAAGAGAAGAGGATGAGATTGGAAATAGGAGTTGTGGCAGGAGTAAATTCCTGCAACCGCAATTAGGACAAGACCTCATCCCTAAGAGAATCGGGTGATCCTATGGGACTCGGGCTTTTGTTGCTTAAGCTGCCGACGCTGCCACCCCCTCCACCTCCTCCACTCAAATGATGTGATCGATTTGCTGAATTATTAATTGGAATGGAGTACGGGGAATATCGATGCATTCCGCTTAATGGACTACTTGAGGTTGGCCCTCCACCACCGGAGGAATTAATTGGATAAATTGGTCGTGGAAGTCGAGGAAGTGTTGCTTCGCTTGGAGGTCCGTTATTTCCTCCCGGATGTGCACTACTACTGCCGTTCGATAATGGTCTTCCCGGAGGCATTCCACCCGGTCCATTAGAATGATGAAGACTTGAGAAATGATTTGGTGATGTGGCAGCAGAAGAGGATGAAGTTGAGACAGCAGCCATTGCCGCAGCAAGTTGCGCATGGTGTGCCAAAATTGTGGGTGCTAATGGAGCTAAACCGTGAAGACTGGCCCATTGCGTCCATAACTGAATGGGAAGTGGTAATTGCCCTTGTGGACCACCAGGTGAGTTGTCACCAGCGTTGCCACACGAGCTACCTCCGCCTCCAGGGGAAACCATGTTAATCGGTCCGCCTCCTCCCATTCCGGGACTTCTTGCTCCGGGACTGGCGTTCGAGCTGGCTGCGGCCATGGCATAAAGCTGGGATAAACTTCCGTTCAAATTTAAAGCGTTCGCAGCTGCAGCAGCCGCCTCAGAAATTCTGGCGGCAGCCGCCGCCGTGGAATTGGAGGGAGGGCTGCCAGGAGGGACAGGTCCGAAATGAGGAAATCCTCCAGCTCCGTGCATACTCATGCCCATTGCACTGGCCAGATGAGGGCTCAGAGAATGTGGATTCATGTGTCCGGCAGTTGGGAAAGGAGTGCGAAGACCAAGGAGCTGAATTCGAGCCTGTAGCAATGCTTTCTCTTCCATCGTCAACGTGGACGTTTCCAAGTCGAAGGGCCGCATGCCAGGAGGTCGCATATGCTGATCCACAAGCATAGATTCCATTGTCTCCCTATAAGAGGCAAAGAAATGTTCATCACTGTGAACAATTAGTTTCTGAATGATTCAGGGGTGTTAGTGTTATGCATTTCACGGAACTAAAATATTCTCATATTTGACCGGGCTAACTGAACTTTGGCTTTGACCATACTGACCATTTCTCTAAAACCAAAAGGTGTTCATTATCTTTTACTTGTGGGATATCAACTTTTAAACTGTTGCAGAAGCATCTGCCACTTTCAACAAACAAAAAGCCACTCATTCATTAGCAAGAGCGGCGCCGGACCACAATCGGTTAATTTTATACATGCATACATTCTGAAAAGAGCAATAAACTGTAAACTGTGTTTCTGATAAAAACGGTGTAATTTTATGTGCTCTTATTTCGCTTCCTTTCGTTCTTTTATGATTTCGAAAATTACGTCGATAAGTCGTTTTGTTTTATGAAAGTGATCAACAAAACTAAGCCTCTCGCGCACGCAATCCGAAAATAGTTTCCACTACCCACTTTGCTGCCCATCATTATCAAGCGTGTAAAGAAAGGGTCATAAAAATACAAAGTACAGACCTAAAATGTGTTCACTGTTCAGACTCAGACAAAGTCAAATTAATGCAATGTATGTAATGCAATCAAATGAAAAGCTGGAGAGGCAAAGTGCAGCCATTCAAATTAATTTTCTAATTTTGAGTTATTATTAGCATGAAAACTGTCGCCGCCGGAACAGCTTTCGTTGTGTTCCAACGGAGCGTAGGACTGTTAAGGAAATCCGGCTATGAGCGTCAATGGGCTTGTAATGATCACGAAAATCTCGCATTTTACTAACGTAAGCCACGTGTGTTACTTAACATCAAGCATTTGCGCACACTAAACACACGGAAACAAAAGAGGACATGATGGCCACAGTGCTTGAATGTAAATGTAGGCGCTTTTCTACACAAAATAAAAGCTGTAATCACACATTTTTCTCTTTTCTTCACAATGACCGGACAAAAGTTTTAATGCCCCATAACATAACAATCACGGCTTTTCATATAATGCTGCCGCACCTACCTACCGGGTAACAAAGGAAAACAAGATGGTTATGACCACATCATGTATTATAGGTATGTGACTACAAAAATATTAGTAATTAGTATCAATAAACTCGATTTTTATTGCGATGATTACACAGGGTGGAAAACTCTTTGACGTGTCATATATCAGGCTCTCAGCTCAGCTCAGCATTAAATCCACCTACGTTTCTCCGCTTTTTATTCTATCAATCACGAGACAAGCGTCTTACGTAAAGCTCCTTTTTATTTTTAATTACGCCACTTTTATACCCTGTTTTGCATTCATTAAGTATGCTGTGCACACGTCGTCGTGCCATGCCATGACCATTTCATTGCATTACCATCATAAAGCTGAAGAGAAGTTAAGAAAGGCGAGGAGGGAGAGATTTAGCAGGAGTAGACAAGTAGCCAGCCATGTTAGCTGTCAGTGGTCATATTTTTCGCAGCATTTTAGTGAAACAAGTAAGTAGCATTTTTTTATTCTCTTCGTTATGGTTATGCTATGCTGGATTATATTATGCTGCGTCCATCTTTTTTCTGTCTGCTCAGTCAGTACTATTGTATTATACTATCACATGAGTGCTCACACTCTCCTTTTTTGAGTACGAATTCAGGGAGCTTTTTAATTCATTCTCAATGCATTTTTTGATGACGTGATGAAGTCAAAAGGCAATGAGCGTAGCGAAGCAATCTAATCTATCTTGCAACAAAAAGTCACACAAGAGGATTCTTGGAGTTGAGCTGCGAAAACATTCTGCTAACAAAACACCGAGAATGTTGGTGGCTCTTCTAAGTTGAGATTTTGAACAAAGTGTGTACATTCTCAAGTCTGGATTTGACTGTTAAAGAAAAAAGGTACTCACTCAGATGAAACTAAGATTAAAAGGTAAATAGTCGGAATGAGGAATATTCGCAGTCTGTCACTCAAAATGGAGTTTCCAACTTGTTATTCAAGTAACGAGAGAGATGTTTTATCATTATCACGTTGAGAAATTTGTAATGACTGAGTGAATATTCTACTTTACATAACTTCTGCTCAAATCTTAACACAATTTCTCATTTTCTTGTTTCGCTCTCAGTTTTAGTTTTACTTTTGTAAGTAGCGAAAAGTTATCTTCAACTTTGCACACTCTTTGCTACCTGTTCAAGCCAAGCACTTCTGTTACACTGGCGTCATCAAAATGTAGCGATTTTTTTCTATCAATGCTTATTTCACCTTCCCGTTTCTCTTCGACTGCTTTTCCCGTCTCAATTTTCGAGTAATATTTAACATCCAGAAAATTACAAGATTATTATTATTATCATCTTTGCATATGATAATCAGCTTTCTTGTCTTGTTCATCTTTTACACTTTTGACCCTTTTGACATGAGCAGAGCAAGCAAGGCATGGCAAAGACGAGGAGGAACTGTAATACCACGAATAATTGCATAAATGATGGAAGAGAAGGATCAAGAAAGTTGAAATAGAAAATCATCTCGAACAAACGGAACAGATGATGAGGATGACTGACGACGATCAACTCCTCAACTCAACTCAACTTTAGTTTAGCAGCAACAGTAAAACTAGCAGAAGCAGATGCGTGACAAAAGGCTGTTGTTTGTCTACCAACCTAATACAAAATATTCTCCATGTTCCCTAATAATATATACATTGTAATCATAATTATAATAATATACGACATATATAAATATAATTTGTGTATGCGAACATAATCGTTTCTTCACACAAAAAATAGGCGAGAAAAGCTTCATCATCCTCATGTTATGTTGTAACAAAATACGAATCAGCAGCAGCTCCTCCTTGACTTCACTAAGTTCAAAGTTTCTGTCTTTCTTTACTGTTTTTTTCTGGTGGTGGCTTTTTCTATTTTGTACTATCATTACTACCATTATGATTATTTTATTACAGCAAACTATACGGAAAGGTGATTATGCTGATTTTCACGATGCTCCTGTCCTGTCTACTTTGCATATCCGTCAAGAAATTCCCTGATGAGCATGAAGCGTAGGTAAAGCTGTAAAAATCTCTTTTCTTCTCAGAGTCCGACCGACCCTGTTTTTTAACTGGTGAGTACAAGAGAAGGATGAACAACAACTCAACACAAAGAAGTAGTCAAACTACCCATCATATCATCATCGTCATCCCATCAGCATCGTGTTTACCATGATTTGGTGGCCACACCACTCACTTTTCTTCGACAAAAATTGTTTGATGCTTTCTTATAAATTGAATCAGAAATAACCAAAAATCTCTTGTCTGAAGAAAATCAGCATTTTCAAGCCTTTTTTCTTTCGCTTTTGGTTATAAACTGGTAAAAGGCGTTTTTCCTTGTTTCGTGAAACTACATCATCTAAATGTGGTAATACTTAATAATAATAATAATCTGCAACTGCAACCAGCAATGTGATGATTCATTTTACTTGTGTGCAGAGTTCACTTGGAACAACTTGCAGCTGAGCTAAAGCCGAACTGGCAAAGTTTCAAATTTCTCGAGGTGGTAGGTGGTCAACGATGAAATTGTCTCGAAAATTTTCAATGGGTACACAGTAATAATCATAAAGCGCTCCCATTTCACTTTTCTTCGTTCTCTCTGTAATCACTTGACCTACAGAATTAATGAGCTCCATGTGTCAAAGATGTGCTACCTTTTATTAAATCAGAATTCAGGGTTTTGATGGAAAGCCTCATTTTTAAAATATGCAATGAAATGAAACCAATCAGTCGTCAGTCGGTAGATAGTTGACTTACTGGTATTATGGAAGTGCACGGTTAATAGATTTTTTACATTGCCTAACGCAAGAATGAGCTGGAAAAAGTTTTTGATATTAAAAAGGAGGCATAATGCTAATGACGAGTGAGTTTTCGGGGTGTAGAGCTACAGGGCAAAAATTTGTTGATTAATGCTCAAACGTAGTATTTTACGGAGTAATCAAATCAAACACAAGAAGAAAAAATTTCAATGGTGTTGCTTGCTTGCAGAGCACTCCGGCCTTGGCTGCGTTCAGCCTCCATCTCCCAGTCTGAATCTCTCCTCTTTTACCACCGATCTTTCATTTCATTCTTTAATATATCAGTTCGGGCGTAGGATAACCTGTGTGGTATGCAAATTGACATGAAAATGATGATAAAGAAACTCCTCATAATTATATGTGCTCACCAACATCAACATCTACTTTACCTGGTTAGATAATTACAGGATGAGAGTTGCCCTCTCTAAGATTTTTGCAGCCGCTCGTATCATCAACCACTGCATATCATTTAATAGCCAAGTGGAGCAACATTGTAAATTGTGAAGTGAACACAGATATATTACCATAACATATCTCCATTTACCTCTCTATATACAATATAGCGAGCAGATCAGATACTATTATTACATTACAAGATCACGCAGGAAAAAATTCATCTTTTCATGACCCGAGAGATTTTAGCAAACATTTTTCTTATAACACTCTTGAAAAGCAGCAGCTTAGTGGTAATAATAATAATGGCAACATTACCGATGGCGGTGCCTTTATTCGCCCAAACTCAAATTAAATAGCAATAATAA
>VYYJ01004126.1:0-14297 GCA_021029165.1 Cyphoderus albinus
TGATATGTTACTTATAATAATTAGGCTTTTCATTATATTCAATAATTATTATTTTGTACTTTTTGTATATTTCGAATTCATTGAAAATTGTAATTTGGGTGTAATTGATAATGTTTGTGAGAATGAGCGATTTTTTAAATAAATACATTGAGTACGTCTTGTGCCAAACTAAAATCAATAAAACATCATAAAAATCTTCTTCTTCTCTGTCCTCTTTTAAAAATTTCTTCTTTCACACGCCAAACTTTTTTGCTTTATAAAATAAATCGCGATTTTTATTGTCATTATTGTACATTATTCACCAATTTTCGCAGCTGAACCATCATTTTTTTTAACTACTCTTCAAATCTTCTCTTTACAAGCAATGAATCTACGTACATCTTTTTTCATTTCTTCCAACAACTATATCATTTCATCAGTATAATTGCGCATTGTAAAATTGCAACAAAATGTTACCAAACTCTTCTTGGCCATTCTTTATTTCCTTCAACTCCGAAACCGTCTTCTTCCACAGATACTTTCCAATTTCCAATAGTACGAATTGTGGCCCGAAAATGAAGGTAGTAAGTTGAAACGTTTTCTATGCGATACTTGAAATAAGCCATGCGTATGATTTAAAAAAATTTATTCAAGCTGAGTATGACGGAAAGGACTGGGTATATGTAGGTAGATGTAGATATTAAGAAGAAAATTCTGTTTTTTCCCAACCAAGATGAAGATGAAGGAGGAGGGAGCAGCGGCGGCTTCAGCGGAAGCATAGAAATAGGGAGGGGAGAAGTAATAAGAAGTTTGCAGACGTCACTGGAAGACAGTGACAGTGAGAGCGGCATCGCACTTGTACCCGAACAGAGGGTATCAGGAGGTCGCCTCTTCATCGAGAAAGGGAGAGATTTCTACACCAAAGTCATGAGTAATGGGGTAGGAGTCATTGTGAGAGGTAAGGAAGTTCATGGCTTTTTTTCTTTTCTGCCAGCAAACTGGTATCATCCGCTATGAAACATTCAAATAATCCCTTTCGTAGGTCACAAAACTGCTCATATTGGTTTCGATGAAACGCCAATTTTACCACATAGAGTAAGTAATCGCCCAATTACGCTTCCCCCGCATACCGTCTCAAGACAGTTTCATCTCATTGAGTCACCAGGAAGACCGGTAAACATTCATTTCTTTGATGTATTTTTAAACCGGAACATTTGGATACAGCTATCTTAAAAATCATATTTATTTAATACTATGAAATTATTATTGTTTAGTTGAATAATGCCATTAGTCATCTTCTCCATTCAATCGTCCGCTCTGCGACACCAGAAATGGTGACGAAGACCATGCTGACAACTTTCACGTACCTAACCACAGTTCTCAGACATTCTAATACCATTGTCAAAAGTCGAGAGGAGGTGAGAAAAATTGTTGCAATTATACTAAATAAAATTAAAACGATGTATTCATTTCAATAGCAATGAATACCAGAAAATTTCTAAAACCATCCCATACAACAGTTTTTACTCTTTCCGTTAATTGCAACCAAATCCGTACAAACAAAACTGTACAAATATTTACATGAACTTGGTAATAATTCGAGAAATTTTGTATTATATTTGGTATTACACAGACGATATCGAACATTATGACTCAAAGACCTTCAATAGACTTTATGTACACACCCAGCGTGAAAGCGGAACCCAGCAGCTTAGCGCCCGAGCTTTTGGCATCCTTTACAGGCTCATCCAGTTACTTTACAGACACCCTCACCACAACTTATTTTTATTTCAATACCTTTACTGTTGACTCACTCCCGGTGATTCTCACGAGTCGGGAGACTGTCACAAATATGGTCACACTTCCGGTTTATATGAGTCCCACAGTAATTGACATGATGATAACGGGATCGAAAGTATTCGAGACAGAAACGTATTTTACCACCTATACCTTCTCAAAAACCTTGCTTTTGTCGGAGGAATCTTCTGAAGTTGTGACCACCAAGGAGATAATTACGCAGGTGGTTGTCACCGAAGCATTAGCACCACATACGGCTACACAGGACGCTCTGCAAACTCCAATCCCTCCACTTGGCGCTGTGACTGACGAAATAACGAAAACGTACTTTACAACGTTTACACATCTCTTCACTGTGATGGATGATCAAGGTCAACTCAGCATTAAAAGCAGCACAAGCGTGTCTTCGGAAGTGGTAACTGAAACAATTAACCTGGCGCCAGAGTCGAATGAAATGTATCCATCAGACCCTTCTCAGTATAAAATAAAAATAACAGCGATGCCGACTTTCACTGGATGGGTTAAAAAGTCAACGATACATCATCCAAACAGTCACATAACAATGCGGTCCCCTTCCACTCTCCTTCCCACTCGCTCCACCCAAATCAAAGACGCCATCACCTTTACAACGATTCAACCGTCGGAAACTGTGGATATGGCTATGAAAACCCTCGAGCCTGTCATGATCTATGCCACCAAGACTTACTACACAACGTACACCTACTTTACCACGCTTTTAGGCGACGGTACTAGAACAAAGGCAACGGTTCACTCGAGAACTCACATTGTTTCTAAAGTTGTTACAGAAGCGTTGTCCACATCTTTCGACGCTTATTATTTGAATATCCTGAAGAGCTCATACCTTTCAAAGCATTCTACCATGATTGACATTACCTCGTCGGTTAGGGAAATTACTCCTGCGAAAACATTGGATCCAACGGAACGACCTGGTACACTTGTAACTCAAGATGTGTCACATCCTCACTGGCCAAAAGATAATGACGAGCTTGCAATGGAGATAGATGGAACCACCGTCAACTCCCTGGAAGGAGTAGAAATTCCCCCAAAGAATAAAAATCCAATCCAAGCTGAAATTCACGTTTCCAGTGCATCCTCCGAAGAGCATTTCGATGAGATTAAGGAAGAAGTTAATCATATTGTAAATGTACTCACGGAAGGAAGTGAGGAAACTCCCACGTCAGCTTTATCTCCAAGTTCCACGCATGAATCAATTTACAGTACTGCTCAAATTTTCACTCATGCTGATCCTGGAATACAAGTCTCGGAAACCTACGGCCAAGGATTTGTTGAGCCAGTTCTTCTAAAGGATCCAGATGAACTTGAACTGGAGGATTTTCAGACTGGCGAAAACATGGACAGCGAATTCTTCACTGAAAAACCCGTCACGCACGTTCCCACTCCACCTTTGCAGGTTGTGACATCCTCACCAGTACAACCTTTGACAACCTCGAAACCAAAGACGAAGAAGCCACTTCAGCCATTGTCAACAGTTGTCGTAGACTTATTTCCGGATATCGGACCAAAACCAGAGAAATCTACAGTCATTGATTATCCCCCTGAAATGCAAGAATATTCGGACGAAGATGACCACGTCTACTCCAGTTTACTGTCGGCGGGCAGATATCCTTACAGCACTTCCATTTTGGCGAAGCGAACTGGGACAATGGTGATCGAACCCGCATCTCCAGTTTTTCAAAATCCAAATGAACAGATTTTTAGCCTAGCCTCACATCTTGCAGACGGCCATCACTGGAGCGATTATGATGAGACCCACAAGGAACCAGAGGAAGAAGAAATTCCCGAGCCGAATATCTACAAGATTCATACGACATTCGACACCTTTGTAATCCCAACGAGTCTTTTGGTTCCTGTGCCTGTGAAGAGTCCAACTATGCAGCCCTTTGGAAGTCATACCGTCACATTTGGCGGAAGTGGCTCTGGATATTACCAGTACAACAAAACGGGTCAAAATGACGGAGGCGACATGAAAATTCATAATTTGTCGGTAGATGATCTCTTCTTGGATGGATCGGGTTCTGGAAGTGGGGAGGGTCCTCTGTTAATGGAGGACGTAGCAGAAGTTGGCAGTGGTGAAGCTCCTACTGAGTCTTACATCGCATTGGACGTGGACTACAGAGAAGACGACCACACTGCCAACCCAGATGGCGGCGAAGTGATTGAAGAGGAAACGGAAGCAGTCACATCAGCAACAGAGTCTTCCATTCCTGCATTCCCTCCACGAACCAGGTATACAACAAGTAGGCGACCTGACAAGAAAAAGAAGACAAAGCGACCATTCTTTGATGTTGAGACACCGTCGCGAGAAGAGGAGTCGGGAGAATCTTCGACGAAGGTGTATTCCCTAAAGGTGCCTCACATTAACATTCTGGGTATCGCTGGAGCAAACGTGGATTCCGTGTCAGACGAGAGTGAAGCAAACAATAGTGAAAAGAAGGAAAGTGAGCAAGAAACTGACGATTTGTCAAGTGAGAGTAACGAGAGGACTCAGGATGACGAATTTCCTGAAGCACCCGGACCGAGTAAAAGTAGCATTTCGTTTCCAGTGGGTGTTGTTCCAGCCCCTGGAAGTGGTCCTGTGGCATCCTCTACAAGTGGAATTGACTGGAAGCCATTGCTGAAACTGGGTGCGATAGGTCTCGGTGGTCTAGGAGCATCGTCGCTCACCAAACTGGCACCGTGGTTTAATTCGATGGCTGGATCACTCATGAAGGGATCTTTGTTGCCTCTCGCAAGAAATGACACTTCTTCAAGTGGAAGCAGCTTGAAAGATAGAGAAAGAGATCGGAATCGACCTGTTTATCACAGATATCCTTCAAACAAAGACAATCCTCTGATACAGCACGCTGATCCCGTTTATATAGACGACCACCGTGATGGTCCTTATCGACCACATGAAAGGCCAGACGACAGAATTCCACGCAGACCAATTACATCTCACGCGAAGGAACCGAACATGAGACCGGTGAGTCTAGAAAGGGATAGGGATCATGACCGGGATCGTGACCGTTTCCCTCCAAGGGGTCACCATCCATACGATAATCGACATGAAGGAAACGACTATCCTCTCAGGCATAATAATTTCAGACCGCCCCATGACCGCATTCCCAACATTTACTCTCAAAATGAGGAGAATTTGCATAAAAATGGAGAGTACAAACCCGATCCTCATCTCCGCATTATCAATGGGGGTCCAATGGATCCGCACCATTCCTCCTCGGATTTACCAATTGAAGGGAAAACTGATTTCATCTTGAGACCAATACACAATATCCTGAACGGAAAGCCTATTTTCGATGGACCGCCGAAACCCGGTCCTACGATCCCTCTCCGACCGTTCAGAACCTCCGGAGAAGTTCAAAAAGTTCCTCGGCCCGTTTTCAGACCTGGTGATAACCGACCTCATCCACCGGATGGTATCAACGATATATCAGACTCCTTTGACTCTCCACCGTCGAGGAAACCCTTTCCTGACATTCCTTTGTTAAGGCCTGTCTCTCCAACTGAAGAAATTATTTTACCCCACAGGGTGCGTGGTGACGGAAATGATAACAATAGACGACCCCAGAATCCAGACATTATGAATGCATTCAAGAGACCGTTCCGTCCAAAGCCACTTCATCCATTTAGGAACTCGGAGGAAATTCTAAATCTTAAACCTCCTTTGCCGCCTCGTCCTTTGGATGGTCCACATTACAGTGGAGAGTCAGGAGGTCGACCACACCCACCTCATATGGGTCCTCAGCATTCACCACCTATTCACATGTCTGCGCCCGAAATGCCAAATCCATTTGGAGAACGCGATCGTGACCATCACTCTGGAGAGCGTCCGTTTGGTGGCAGGCCTTCACGACCTCCAATGCATGACCATGACCGTCACTCAGAGCGCCCGTTTGGTTCGGGACCATCAAGGCCGCCTATGCACAGTCCCGACCGTGACCATCATTCCGGCGAGCGTCCGTACGGGACCAGGCCTTCACGACCCCCAATGCACGACCACGATCATCATTCCGGAGAACGTCCTTATGGATCCGGTCCATCAAGACCTCCCATACACGACCATGACGATTTCGAGGAGCATCCATTTGGGGCTCGACCGTCCAGACCTCCGATCCGTGAAGATGCTAGTGAAGAAAATGTTTTCAAAGATATTTTTGGAATACGACCAAGCGAAACTGTGGAAGATCATGTGAAAGCTCCCATTGGATTTCACCCACACAACCAGGGAGAAGGCCCGTTCCAACCTTTGCAAAGTCAGGAACGTGAAACGCACCATGAAGCTCCATATGACTCGAACAACCCCTTTGGTCCATTACCTGTTCCTCACCCAACTGGAGTTATCGGCCAACCGTCTGACCAGTTCGGTAATGACCAAGATGATCTTAGCCACGAAGAATCGTCCGAAAATCCATTTTTGCATGGATTTAGCGATTTCAAGAAACTGCATCCAACCCGCAAACCATCCTGGCCACCACTGAGTTCAAATGGTCCCATGAGCTACTCTTACCTGGACGAGCAAAAGAAGCAAGATGAATTCAACAGAGTTCAATCAGGAAATGATATCGCTGGAAGCGGAAGCTCACCTCCACCAAACTATCCTGCGCCACCCCCGCTTGCTTTCCCACCTACCCGGCATGTTCCACCTCATCTACAGCGTCCTTCAACTGTTTACATTGTTCAACAAGAAGAAATGGACGGCCATACAACGACAACTCCACACCCGATGATATTAAATTACAACCATGAGCCACATGACCCGGAACAAGACATTGGAGAATCACTGGATGTCACAACTCAATATCCGAAACTCATCATTAAAGAAGTCCCAACAAGACCTGTGGTTCCCTACTACCGCAGAACAACGAGTACGAGTCAAACGACAACACCGACTCCAATTGGAGGACAAAATCAAACAAATCGTGCAACCATTGCTAAACTTTTTATTCGAAAATTCAGCACTACCACCCCATACCCCAACTCAAACTTGGAAGACACCACCTCACCGCCACTTTCATTTGTTACGTGGAGAACCCGACTTCGGCCGGCTTACACGAGCTCAACCACAGCGTCACCTCCAACCACGAAAAGTACCAATGGCACAAATGGGGACTCAACGGATACTCTCATTGACAGTTGGCTGGTCAGTCCGACTGTGAATGACCTACAGGAATTTTTGGAAGACTTCAAAAATAAATTCAAGACTGGCAGTAATTCTTCGAATAACAGTGTAGATCAAGCTGGTAATGTCACATTGCCCCACAGGTCATCCACCACAACGGAAAGCCCTCACTCAGCATTTGACGAAAACGATAGTTTTGGGGACTCGGAATACGACGACGACGACATGTTGGATGACGATATGTCGATAAGTGCCAGCTCGGAAACGACAAACGTGACCAGTACCCATCCAAATCACCATCCCGTGCACAAGCCACCTATTGACGCGGACCATTTTTTCAACTCCGGCCAAGGAGACTTTGCGCAGTACTACAGTGGATCGGAAGACAGGAGCACGGTTGTTGACCCAGTTAATCAGAAAGTTGTTAAGACTCCGTTTGATGAACGTAGAAGGAATGCTACAAACATTCTGAACCGGTTCCGTGGCAGCACATCTTCAACTTCAAGGCCCAGCAATAGACCAATCATTTTCAGGAACCAGTCGGGAGATTTCTTCCAAGAACAAGGAAATGGGGACGAATTGCTTGGTTCTTCAACACCACTGGAAAATGAAATTCCTGGGGCACCTAGTCCAACCACGTACAGACCTAGATTTGATGTCACATTCCACAACAAAATGGGAACAACGTCGGAAGAGCCAGTTGGCTCATCTGGACCCACCACCTTCCGAGGTGACATTATGAAACCAACAACTTTCCGCCCTGGGCCAGATGAGCTTACCATTGGGAACAGGTTGCGAACTGATCCAACCAGAGATATCATTAGTGGAAGCAGACCAACTACAAAAAGACCGGCTCCACAGGATGGAATGTCATCCTTTTATGACGACGATGACAGTTTGAGTCAGTTGAAGATGAAGAACAAGGAGATTCACAAATTGCCCAGTTACCGGAGGAAACCAGGCACACTCATTCCTGATGTCCTTGAAGCCGTTTCCGACGAAGAGTTTGAGTCTGCCGAAAAAGCTAAGGTCTTTTCTACAACATCCAAATCATCCACGAAGTCAACCAACAGACCAACCAAAAAGGGAGATGAATATGACAAACAGGAAGATGAGCTCTACTCCGAGGAATATGACTCTACGTACGATGAAGACAGTTATTTCGAAATCCCACCTGCACTTCCGTCTCCAGTAATTCATAGCAGTGTCAAAAATTCTGCAGAGGGCAAACTCAACACCCAATTTGCAAATCCTACGACTCAACCTCATTCAAGGCGCCCAGGTCCTTTAGAAATGTTGACCAACTTCTTCAGACGGCCACAACAGCGTCTACCTTCCGGTGGCCGAATTCCATATAATCCAAATAGTAGCAGGGAGCCTACAAGAACCATGCTACCGCCTCCAATTAACTCGAAGGAAAGACCGGAACTTGAATATCAAGCCAATAACTTCAATCCAAACGTGAAAACCATACCGCTCAATCCGAATAATGCGAACAAACATGGAATGAGCGACCCCGTAATTTTGTTACCAAAGGGCACTGGAACCGATAATCCTCTCATCATCACGACATTAAATCCCAGAGGAAGTGGAGAACGGTCTACGCTGAAACCTTCAGGAGACAAAAATGACCAGACACTCCAAACGGCAGGGTCTAACACAGTAACCACAAGTCCACACAGCAATAACGGCATACGTGAATCAACCTACGTAGAGGATTCTGAATACTACGAAGATGACGAGATGGAAGACGACAAGAACAACGTCATTCCACCGGATGAAGATAACAATGAACCGAAGTACACCGGACCACCAATTAAATTCCAACCGACAGTAGCACCTTCGAATAGGAAGCCCTCCGTTGATCACAGACCTATAACCATTGGAGGTCATTTGGTAAATAACGGGCACCTTTTCAGACCTCCTACAGCGAATCAAAGACGACCACCTCCTCAGCCCGGCATAATTCCTGCAAGACAGCCACTGCCCCCTCCCTTCGGAAGACCAATTTTTAACCCTAAGCTTCCAATCCCCCACAATCCTCCACTTGTTCAAGGCGAACAACCTCAAACTCCAAAAACGGAAATGGAGCCACCACCAATTGACAGCAACCGCCTAAAAGCGCCAATTCTAGAGCTTCCTAGTAGCGGTCCAATCCGCTACAGACCTATCAATAATAACGTTCACCGTCCTAATCTTCTTCGACCCGATGACGAGCTTTTCAAACCAACAACGAAGGCGTCCAAAACAGTTCACACAATTGCAAGATGTGGATGATCTGAATAAAATCATTTCCACGAACACTTTCACTGCCATTATTCCCTCCGATGAGGATCCTACAAGCCCCACGGACCAGAACGCGGCTGTAGAACCTTCGGGAGTTCACTTGGAAGGTTCCGAAACATCGGTGGTCGTTCCCCACAAATCATCGGGAGCTAATATTAAGATGACATCAATCGTGAAGTACACTGGGGGGCGACTTGAGACCACCGAGGTTGCTGCTGGTCATCCTTCTGAAATTCCGTCAATCCACACTCGAGGACCCAACATAATTCCAACGCGGGCATCAAGTGTCCAAACTTCCATCACTACATCTGTAACGAATCGACTTCCAGGATTAAACAGGAGACCACCTTTTATTACACGACAAAGTACCACCTCTCAGACGTCCACCTCATCAACTGAGTCCACCAGCGGAAATAGCACCAATTCCTCAGTAAGAGTCACAGTCACAATGGAAAGCAGCGTGAGCAGTAAGGAATCGGACACCACCACCCGGAAGCCATTCATTCCAACGCGAACTCCTACGAGAGGAAATGGTTTCCCTTGGCTGAGGAAACCTGCTGTAACCTCATCTGAGAGTGGAGAAACGACAACTCCTTCAGCGGCAACTCCTTCTACAACAACCGAAGCGGGTTCCCACCCACCAAGAATCAGGCAGCCTCCGACGGAAGAACCATTATCAAAGGAAACAGGTTTCTCCACAACACTCAGATTCTCACCCTCCATTTTCAACATCAGCAGGGGTAGTTCTCGCCCAGATATTCTGAGACGGACTACCGTTGTCCCTCCAAGAATATCTGCCCCTGCCACACAAAAGCCTCCAAAATTCTCTTCAACATCAAGCAAGTCTTCAGCTGAACACAAAGAAGTGACTTCATCATCTGCGGAAAGCAAGGAGCGACCATCTCTAATTTTCCCAAAACTCACCACTTTTAAGCCGGGATTCAGGCGACCCACGCTCAGTTATGGAGGATCTTCCAAATCGAGTGAAAAGTTTACCACTGCCCTCATAAACAAAGTGACGACAACTTCTGAGTCGCCATCGCCGATCCGTAGTGTATTTTCTGGAATACTCCAAGGCAGGAACAGGACGTTTACCACCCAAGCCAGCGCAACCACAACGGCTTCGACGACCACGTCGACAACGAATGGCCCGTTGAGTGAAAGCTTTGAATACGAATACAGCGATGAGTACGAGGACGATGATATTGAGCTTGATGATGAGTTAGATGGTGAAAGGTCAAAGGATTTGCCTTCAACAACAATCCGTAGCAACGAAGATCACAGCAGAATCGACAATTCAAAGAGTCCTCATTCCACATCCACATCCAGTACCATCTCCGTGTCCACTTCCGTCTCAATGGGTAACGAGTCACGAGTCATTGTGAGTTCCTCTGAAATCAGTCCAACTCGAGTGTCCAACAATCCCAACAGCAATAATAACAACGTTCGATCCAACCGACCCAAAGGTATCTTGAATACGATGGTCCTCAGAGGTGGTATGACTCGGGTGCCTGATCTACCGACCACAACGAAATACGTTACCCACAGCGAGACCATGACAAAAACACTCACGGAAACGGAAACGACCGTTGTGGTTACCGCTGGAACTCCGCTTACTCATACAATCATGATAACGAAAACGTTACCTCCGCAGACATTGATCAGCACGATTGTTGGCAGTGTCACGCTCGTGAATAGTGTTGATGTGAAGCCTACAACGGTTCGCTCGACGATTTTTGCGCAGCCCACCAAAGAGGTGTACAGTTTCATTGATACAACTGAAGACTTGGATGATGTTGACAATGAGGAGAACAACGTTGAAGATGATAATACTCGCAATGGCAAAGATAAGATAAAACAAGGAGGAATTTTGACGGCCGGCAACTGGCCCAGACCGGTACCTCCACGTTCTCAGACGCCAACACCAAGTCAAATCCCCAAACGTGACCATCCTGCTCCTACCACGAAAGAACCGAAACTTGTGAGAAATCGACCTATTTCAACAGTTGAATCCGGATGCTCGGCAAATTGCACCGGTCATGGGAATCAAGCTTGCAGATCTTATGGAAATGGAACAAAGTTTAAATGTGACTGCAAGCCCGGCTACGCCAGACTAAAGAGGAAATTCCCTTGCAGACGTAAGTTCAAACTTTAAAGTATTTTGATTTTATAATCAGTTGTTGAGTACTGACTGATTAATTTTGGATAACTTTTATGATTTTTATAGCAACCTACACCTATGAACTATCTCTGGCCATTAACCACATGGATGGAATGTCCTTTGATTTCAAGGACTTGCAGAACTCCGCTACCGTGGCTTACCACAATTTCATCACTGTGTCAAAGGAAGCCATTGAGAAAGCATTCTTATCGACGGATATCAAGCGACAATTTCAAGGTTCTGAAATAATGAAGTTGCGGCCATCTAATGCGGTGAACGAAAGAACAAAGGCCCCCGAACCAAAAGTTTTCGTTGACTTTCTAGTTCAGGTAATTCGTTATAATCGAAATTTAAATGTCTAACTACTACTACTTTTATTACGAGTAATGTTAATAAACAACCATTAAACCATTTCAGTTAACTGCTAATGTCACGGAGGACCGAATTCGAAATCATCTTATCCGAACATTAAAATCGTCCAATTTCAGCGTTGGCAGAACGGGAATCACATCAACGAAAAATATGAGTGATTATGCAGCTAGAGGTTCGTGACTGAAACGATTATATTTTAGCAATCAATTTAATTTATGAAATTCATGGTAATACATTCATTAATATGAGCTTACATGAATATGAATAAGCAAAAATGTACGTGTAATTTCAGATTTCAACGAGTGTAGCTATTCGGAATTTAACGATTGTTCGCCAAATGCAGAGTGCCTTAATATTAGAGGCTCGTACACTTGTAGATGTCGAGTAGGATTCAGAGATAAATCACCGAAAAAGCACAAGCCAGGAAGGGATTGTTACGGTATAAAAACGCATTTTTATATCAACTGATCGCCTATCGCTTCAGTACAATGTCAACTCTAAGCACGTTTTAATTGTTTAACCTGTTTGTTTAATATTAACCTTCTTATAATTCACAGAAATGCTAGGATGTCCCGAATGTAATTACAAGGGGCATTGTAGGATAAACGCTCGTGGGGAGCCATTCTGCGAATGTTTCCGCTGGTTTGGAGGATCCAAATGTCATATCAATCTTAAAAGTACGTTACGTGACAAATCGTTACAAATATTTACACAAAATATTTTAAACATTACAGTAGTACGTGTAATGTTGAGTTCATGAAAATAACGGTTGCTTTTCTAATGTTTTAGTTTTGTTATTTGCAATCATGGGAGTGGTGGGAATTTTGTTCATTTTTGTTCTCCTGTGTTCGGTTCTTGTTTGCCGGAGAACTAAAATCCACCGTGAAAGACCTGGCAGTAAGTTAAATGAATTAGTTACAATAATTCACATTATTTCTTTCATTATATTTCATCAAACTAAATTTCTTTCTCAAAGGTGGGCGGTTCATGAGATACAGAAGTCCTACATCGCAAGCGACTCTAGATCGAGCTGCAATTATGAACGATTCGGCGAGTAGTGACGGGAGACAAAGTCCTCCTAGGGTAACTGCCTCATTTACACCAGACTCTTTAGTGGTAAGATGCACAGCTTGCACTCATCGGCACAGATAAAATGAATTCTTAATAAAATATTTTAATAAGTTCTTTACTCCAAAACAGGACGGAGAACCGAAGCAGACGATGGCTTTGCGAGGTGACTCTTTAATTGCCCCGGACAATGTGCACCTAATGAACTTTTCCCTCCGAAATGTCATAATGGACCAGGTACAGGTAAACCCAAGCCACGTAATGTTGGAACTTGTCGATTATGAAAACACGATCGTTCATCAAATATGAATTTATTGACTGTTATTTTCTGAAACTCTTAGGATCGTTCTCTCACAGTGGTCATCCCAAGAGCCAAAATTCGACCCCCTTCTCGACCGCCATCAATTCATGCAACATTGGGACCAGACCCTTGTGCAGATCTAGCTGCTTCGGAAAGAAAGCTGATAAACTATCTTGATCACAGCCCTTACCCTCCAGCGGTATTCATGTTTTTTTTACATAGAATAGTTCAAAAAGACGAGAAGGCATATTTAAATGCAAGATAATCATATTTTCATTAATATTGCAGCCTTATCCATTGTCCAGACCGCCTCCGCCTCCTGGAGGAAGCAGGCAGTCAACCATTAAACGCCATGATTCTCGTCAATTCCGCAAACTGTCATTGCAAGAACAAAGGAAAATATCGTCAGGTTTGATACTAATAAATTTGAATATTTCAAACCGTTTAATTGTGAGAAATAGTTTATTCATTAACATAATCATAATCTTTATTGTAAAAAGGTGCACTTGTATCGTCCGGTACGGAGGTTTCAGCTAGGGGAGGGATGAGAAGGAGATCCATAGGACCAGAACCTGAGCCTACTTACTCAGGATACGAGAAGTAGAAAAAATAAATTCACAGATTTGCACGCTTTCTATTTCACATTACGTTTAGTATTTTCAGTTTTTACCCTGCACATTGAAAGTTGAAATCTAACTATTCGACCAATTAAGAAAATAATCAATAATCCTTCAGAACTTTTTAAGCATTTATCTATTCTAAAAGCAAATGAATGACAGGTGATGTAATTTGTAATTATGTGTATCCTAATTCACTATTGATAAATACAGATCGTTTTCGGACCTTCGCTCAATCACTGATACAATGAGATCTCCAGCTCAACAGCAACTCTTCAGTACGGATACCTCTAGAAATAGTTGTTACAGTCATAGCTGTAAACCACCGTCTTATTGTGCCTACAGCGAGGTAATAAATCATGACAATTTCAGTTAAACGTTGCTCATTTCAAATCTAAATGCGGAAATTGTCTAAAAAATAATTTTAACATTATTAATAGCAGTCTGTAGGCCATACAATGGGAGATAAGGACGGCGCCTCAACGGTGTATACAACTCAAGGGAAACTCTTCAGAATGGCACAAGATGTAACGGAACCAAACTACCTAGAATATTAGT
>VYYJ01004127.1:0-14294 GCA_021029165.1 Cyphoderus albinus
TCCTTTGACATCTTTGCCTTTCGAAATAGGGCATATTTCGCCTTTGTTCGAAAACCTAACCTAACCATACAAAATCTAGGATTCTATTGGTGCATAATTAGCAATTAGTTTTTTTCAGTACATTGAACTTAACTTTTGCTTAAACCTAACCGAACTTAAAAACCCCTTCATTTATTATTGTAATGTAATTACGAAAATCAACTAAACTACCCTAACAGTTAAGGCCTAAACCGAAATATCAATGAAAAAATATTCGCGATTTTGCAGTTGACTTTACCAAAATGTCTTTCCAAAATGTTGAATGTGTTTCCGATAAACCTAAAAACCAACTTTCTTGAGAGATGAAGGTAGGCGGAGGAGACCAATGAATGGGCAAAAACCACGCCAAATAATTTGGTTTAATTGCATTAATTAATGATTTGCAAATGTCAAATGTTTAATATGATTCATGATTTTCCTCCATTGCATGACTGGAACTCCATGTTGGAGTCTCCAACTTGAGCGGTAAAAGTTCTAGACAAGCAAGCTATTAGATTCACACGTTTCCCCCATAAAGCGTGAGAAAAGGCAGATCATTTGAGATGGTAATAGGAAAATATAGGCAGACAATACACCATTCCATTTTGCATTGATCAATGTTTTTAGTATGCAGATCCAAGAGCAGGTGATTGAATTTTCACTTCATCTGGATTTGTGGTTTGTAACGAAATTTAGTGTACGAGCGAGCTGTAATATCTCTAAGTTGCAAATTATTTAATAGCCCTTAACTGTTCTCCGTTGGAGGCAACTTACGATTAGTTTTCCAAAATGTGGTACGAGATATTGCCTAGTGTCGGCGTCATTTTCGCGGCGATGAGTTTTGGAGGCGCTGCAGCAACGTTTGTTCCTAGGCTGCTGCTCGGAAATGTGAGTATTTTCGCAAATTAACTTAATAGGAACTCTGCTCTGTGCATATATAAATGAACTGAAAAGGGTACGATAGTAGGATTTCACCAGTTTTGGGTCTATGTCATGCATTTTGTGTATGCTGTAACCTAAAGATTTGAATCATTCAGATTGAATGGGGAAAAATCTGCAGTGGCTTTCGAACCTGACATGGACTGTTCCAAATCGATTAAATCTGAACCAAACTGAAATTAACCTGAAGCAATTAAAATACTTTCAAACTCTAACCTAACCCAATCGAATTCAATCTTTATGTTTTTGCAGTACGCTTACGTGCTGCTACAGCATACACAAAATTCATAGATCCAAAATTGACAACTGGTGAAAAATCGGAATTTTATTGATTGTCAATTGTCAACATTAATTTTTCTGATTGGTTTTGTTTTAAGACCCACCGACGTGTGCAGCACCCGTATGAATTTGAATACTATTTGCGTGACTATGCACTAACTCGTAACGTTTACTCCCTTAAGGTAAAAACTGTCGCAAATGTATACATGCGGTTTAATAGTTAATGTTTGTTTAGTTGATAAATAACTAAACGAATTAATGATGGAAAAATCATGTCTCAATAACTAACGCTTTTACTTTTCTTTTGCAGGGCTTGGAGTCGATTCCCGACCCAGAGGATAGCAAGGGCCAGAAATAAATATTATGTCCTGCTTGTAATATTGAAAATGATAACGGTTATTGGTAAAAATGAAAGTCAATTTAACTGAACTACTGGAAGTCAGTTTACGAAATGTAAAATAATAGCGTAGGGATGAGTTCGTAAAATAAAAATGTAGTACAAGTGTTTTTGCGTCTCTAAACACTACAAAGTGAAAATGATAAGAATTGTTTATTAGTCTGCTGCTTTATTAAATCCGCACGTTATTCTAAGAGTATTATTCAATGCGAAACCAAAAAAATTGAAATCAAGTTAAGCACATCATGCCAACTTGCATATAAGGTAATGGTAGATATTTAGTTTTTATAACTATTAAATGTAATTCACAAAACACTCATATTTTTATTATTTAATTACGTATATACATATAAAAGATAGTGGATATCTACCAATACTTAATACAATCTTTAGGATATTATAAGGTTGCTTTTGAGTGACAATAATTTAAAATAAGAAGTTATTGAATTTCATAGAAAATAGTCGGGTTGAGGTTTCTTAGCAGGAACACCTCTGCTCTCTTGAGGTGCTGCTTCAAAAATTATAAATTCCCTTGAGAGATGTTCATCCAATTCCAAAATAGCTGCCACATTTCCGCATCTATGAACGAATAAAATGTTCCAATTTATAGTTAATAACTCTCCCCACACACAACAAACAAGTCCAGAGATGGAAATAAAAAAGAATGTAAACTTCATTTCATAATTACCTGTAGCAGTAATTGGGTGCCGACCAAACTGTTAATACGGTATCATTAAAATGCCACTTGTAACCTTCCATGACGAGCTGGTGAGCCCGGCATATCATATCAACATCGTTGGCTGAATTGAACTGGGCGACGACGTCGGAACCGAATAAATATCCTGCTCCACGAGGGCTTACACCCCAACCTGTTGTGTCTACGCAAAAATAATGGACATATTTAATTCATTAACAATTTGAAGGTAAGACATTTAATAGACACGACTCAACAAAATAACTTATTGAATAACTTTAGCTGTGTTTATCTACCTTCGGGGTCAGACCACAGTAAATCACACATAGGTCCGTCGTGTGGTACTTCTTGTTTTCTGTCGATTGCTCGTATCTGATCCAAAGTTTGAATGGAAGGGGACAATCCACCGTGAACACAGAAGATCTTGAAATAAATAAAGATAAGATTTGAATTAAAGCTGAAAGAAAATTACAGGCATTTTCAAATAGGTTTTAGACTATAAATTCATGGCATTTTACCTTGCCATCAATGATTGCTGAAAGTGATAAGTAGTCAAATATTTCAGTGCAATACCGCCACACTGTGATAGATCCGTATTTTCTCAGACATTCATCATAAAAACCGTAGACTTGAGTAATTTGCCTAGACTCGTGGTTCCCTCGTATCAGCGTGATTCTATCAGGATATCGTACCTAATAACGTAAAGGATCGGATAAATAAATTAAGAACATTCTATTTTTGTCCGTGAATCATAAAATGTCAAATCAAATCGCAAAGTGTTAAAACAAAGCAAAACTTGTCAATAAAAAGATTATTACCTTCAAGGCTAAAAGCAACAAAAACGTTTCGACTGAATAAAATCCACGATCTACAAAGTCGCCCAAAAATAAATAATTCGTTTCAGGAACATCACCTCCGACTTTAAAAAGTTCCTTCAGGTCGTAAAATTGACCGTGAATGTCACCACAAACCTATAAATAAATGAGATTGTATAGAAACATTGCCAAATACTTTTGAAGCTGTCTTCAACAGACAACTGGTTACAGCGTTAAATTGTTATTTATATAATTGATGAAAGCACTCACTGTAACTGGAGAGTCAACTCTTTGGACATTAGACTCCTCCACCAAAATTTCTCGCGCTTTCGCACAAAGGGCTTTCACTTCGGATTCTTTAATTATCTCACATCTTTTCAGTTGCTCTATTTGTCTGTCCAGATCCGCGGTGTGGGAAGGCATTTTGTTATGTAAACAACGAATTTAAAATTGAGATTTTAACTGAACTAAATTCTTGTAATATTATGATCTACTTTCTCATTAAGAAATTATCTTATTCTTTATCTAAAATCAGTTCAATGCAATCCGCATTCGTGATAAAAAATATTTATAACATAACTTGAAGAAAGACTGAAAGTTTCAGTCTGAAACGTAAACTCAAAACTCAATTCACTTCAGATCATACTCACACTTTTTTGCAGTTTACTATTACGGACATGGACGGGGGACGGACGGCTTGTTAAGTTAACGATTCTCTTTTTCCTATTCCGCTCATGTTTGTATGTATTAAAAAGAATGAACGTAACACTTGACCATAGACAGAACACAGAACGGAGATTAGAATAGATTGTAGCTTTTGTGCTTTTATGCCTCGCTCGTAGTAAGTATAGAGGGTATCAGCAGCTATTAGAGAGTGTTCAATAAGTTTCTGTCAACTTCAACAGTAAAAGATTTCGCGAATCATTTTCCCTCCCATATTTGTATTTTACATATTTAATAAAATGTTTGAGTTCATTTTGCTTATTTTCACTTTCACCGGTTACTCGAAATATAAAGAACTATAAATTAAATAATAAACATAATCATGCAAACAAATGATTATGATGATGATATTATGTAAATGATGCAACATGTAAGATTATGCTCGCTCAGGTCAACATGTCAATCCAATGAATCGGTCAATCTTCTTTTCACCGATTGCATTTTAACGTCGATAGGTAGCGTTCTCGGGCGCGTCGATTTCCTTTCGCGTCGTCCTTGTTTTTGATATTGCATAGTTCATAGTTAGAGTCTCTAACTTACAATTAGATAAGATTCAATGCTGGTTTTTTGCCAAAATGATGAGCTCATGTGATTCTTATAGAAACTCAGTAATTTACGTCTTGCAGCAACTAAAATAATTGAAATCAACTGGAAATTGGGCTATGGGTGGCACTGATACAGACAATTAATGTAAATTTTCGACCTTAATTAATTTGTGGTAAATAGGACTGGTTAAATTAATTAGTATTCAATTCATTACATCGTACGAACTTAAAATTCGGATTAAATGTGTGGTTAAAGGCACACGTGCTCAAAAAATCACTGGACATTTACCAAATTAATTTAAACTTCATAGTTAATGCATAGATAGACACGATGACGTTTGGCAGATTCAATGTGTGAGATTGATCTATAATTTATGTGACACCCCGTATAGTTGAGTAATATTACCCAGAGAGAGCTGTGGGGTAGATATGTGCAGTACCATTTAGTGCTTACTTTACACAAGCATTGGTTTTCCTCTACTTCTGCTCTCCCTCTCTCGCATCAAAATCGTTCTCAAAGCTTGTACTCTACTCAAGTTACAGTTTTACAATCTCTATAACACATTGAACTTATCCTAGCTTACCTACTTCATTCAGTTCCTGCGTACAGTTTTACTCCTAGAATTTCCATACGATTATTGCATATTGCACCTTGCATTATCAGAAGCAAGCCAACATATCACATCTTCGGTATACATAGATAGTAGCAATAGTATTCATCAATTTGATTCTCTTTCTTTCTGTTGAATGTTATCTTGACTCAAGATTCTTGGGTGAAAATGAAGTAAGTAAAGCTAAGGCTTGCTTCATTCTTGGGATTTTTGTATTGTTCATCGTAATGGGGAAAAACTGATGCACATGCACACACAACCACAAAGAATATTTTGTAACAAAGTCTAGCGTGACTCTTATGCTTGTTCCTAAGATTAAATAGACTATGACCAAGCAGGAAAAGAATCATGTGTAAAAAACTAATCAGATTATGTAAAATAAACTCAATTTAATTGATTGGGGTGTGGTTAGTATGTAAAGCTAGTTAAATATGCAATGCAGCAAATTCAGACAAGTAAATTACTTGGAGTTGCATTTAACTGTTAGCCAATTAAATACATATGCAGTATGCAGCAGTAGTTTGGAAAGAATAACTAAATTGTGTGAGAAATTAAATATTTATAAATCTTTCCAGAGAGTATGAAACTGCGACTTTAGAAAAGTGGAATTATAAATAGCCTTTTACTCTTTAATGTACGCTTATGTTATTTATGAAATGAAGAATGAGAGAAAACTTGGACCAGTGCAGCGATTTGGTAATTGTCATACATATAACTTTTATTCATTTTCACACATTATAATTTTTCATCTTATCCTTACTTCTAAATCTATTACTATTTACCTTTTAACTCACGAAGGTGTGTTAAGAATACCTTTGTTCTTATTTTACTTCAATTAACAATATGTTTCCAGCTTCAAACTCATTTTATACAGCTTAGCATTCTAATCAATATTAAGTATTATTATATCTTTTAATTAACTAAAATGAAATTTCGTATAAATAGGTTGTCAGTTGTCACTAATGTTATCTAGCTACACACACTTAGAGAATTTTAAAATTTTCTTCAAAATCAATTTCAATTGGACTACGCACTTTAAATGAACATTTTATATACTCCAATCGTATCTTTCACGTTCAAAGTAACACGATGATTCTTAAGACAATTTCGGTTTGTTCATGATTGATGATCCACCAAATAATTTATAAGCTACCTTTTTCTACATTATAACTGATTTTTGCAACGATTTATTACTTAGCAAGTATAGGGCTGAATTAAATTTATTACTAAAACAGGATTCAAAAGCAGACCGAGTATTTTGCGTGTAGTACTAATAATTACTTCTTTGTAGAGAGCAGCAATGCAAATTGTTGGCCAATGGCAATTATATATTTAATATTTACATTGCTTACAATTAAGTTTAAGACTATTTTATTTTAAAGAACAAAAGTGTGAATCCACTTTTCTAAATTAATGTGCTTTTTAAAGAAAAACTGGCCGCTTCTTTACCAGCAACTCTCACAGACTTCAAAATATATAATGATTCATTCATACTATATTTAATTGTTTTTATTCTTATTTTCTTAACTGTGTGGAGCGGATGTCGTCATTACATTTATTAATTTTTAACAATCCACGAGTTTGTGTATCTGCTATTTTTAATTACCAATCCATATCCTGTCCTAGATATGATATAATAAAAATTTATAGGATTTAAATTGAAAGTTAGTTTCGGAATCCACTTTTCTAAATTAATGTGCTTTTTAAAGAAAAACTGGCCGCTTCTTTACCAGCAACTCTCACAGACTTCAAAATATATAATGATTCATTCATACTATCTTTAATTGGTTTTTATTCTTATTTTCTTAACTGTGTGGAGCGGATGTCGTCATTTCATTTTTATTAATTTTTAACAATCCACGATTTTGTATATCTGCTATTTTAAATTACCAATCCATATCCTGTCCTAGATATGATATAATAAAAATTTATAGGATTTAAATTGAAAGTTAGTTTCGGTTCTTGCTCAATACATTATTCATACTCAGATTACGTAGGACATACGAAGTAGGAAACTCTGTGCTCTTTCTTTGGATTATATATTATATCGCAATATTCGCAATCATAATCCAATTCAGAATCAATGAAAGAATTTGTTTCTTATCATAAATAAAACTGTCGTTGTCACATTTCATTGTGAACCAATGTGAATTTTAAAAACTGTTCCATTCGTGGTTTCTAAATAAATCTCATATAATAGTTTATATACTAATATTTTACGCGTACAGCGTTCTACAATAATACAATGGCTAAAGATTAATCCATCAAGCAGCATGCAGCAGGATAGAAAATTGTCGGAATTTTTCTGCTTTTTGTATATTTTTTATAATGACAAGTGCTCACACAAAACATATCACATCACGTATGTAGCTTTAATGTATGAATATTAGTATAATTATAATTATTAGAAATGCGAAAAATACGGCTTTCGATTTGCTTAGCTGAACTATTAGTTTGTGCTTTATTTTAATTACTAATTTAAAAAAGAGTGACGCATAACAAAAAGGTACTAAAGTCCCAAACTCAAAGCAGTGCAACAGAAACAAAATTAACAACAAATAAGCCTTAATCATATATTACTGAATAATTAATTACTTGCCTTTTCTTTGAATCAACTCGATTTCAGATTTTGACTGGCTAATTATATTATAAACTGGCTTTCATGAAACTGAAAATGAGCTGCTTTCAATTGTGTCCCTTCACAAAATAAGTAGCGTGAACTTCATATTTCTAGTAACCAATGAATTATTGTAGCTTTTAAGCCAAGTCTCTCTTATTAATATCTAAATTAACTATGGGATGTGTGTGATGAACTAGGTGATTGGAGATACATGGTAGGTGAATTACAAACAATATAAGTAATACAGTAATTATCACTACAGTTATGTTCTGATAGAGTTGCGCATAAAACCATACTCATCACCATTAAAATATTTTCTGTGGAGCAAAACTAAAATCATAACAAAAGATAATTTAAAATTACTCATGGTAAAAGTAAAAGGAGATTAAAATGAGTATGACTTTTTATGCATTTACCAAATGTATTACTAACAATTAATTAACTAACTAAAACAAAGTCAAATCTTTGCGACAACTGCGCGCAGGTAGTCATAATTAGACTGATTAATTCATTCAATTAATTCAACAAAATCTTGGTGTTCAAAAGAAACTAAGAGCAAAACTGTAGCTTTTTACTTATTAAATTTTACCTGATAAATTCATACAAAGTATAAATTGTTATGAATTATTTCACTGGGCATTCGGAAACTTTCTTTTTGCAAGACTGCAAGAATCAAAAAATTATTTAAATTATGTAATACGGCGAAAGACTAGATTCCCCATATCCAAACCTTAGAGCTAAACTCATAAATTCCCTTGAACCAATTTGGTTGTTTCAGAAAAAATAAACTTTTGTGGACAGTTTTTACAGCAGAACAGAAGGGTTACCGTGTATTGTACTTGAACGTTCCATTTTAAATTCGAAATCACACTGAACTCTGACCTCAAAAATATCACCAACCAAGCATTCAATTCAGACCACATTACATTTCGTCACCAGTTTCTCACTTGCTAATTAACAATAATGATTATTAATAGTTTCTTTCTAATTCCTGGTGTGGTAATATTTAATGTTTGGGTAATCTAGTCTTAAAATAATGCTATTAAAAGTGGAGTACCAGGTAAAGTATCAACCATGTGTACATACATAAATAATATTAAAAAATAAAATTATAATAAAATTAGTGCCAACAGAAAGTTAATTTTATCTGCATGCACGTACACTTGTATTTCACTGCTTCTGCCCTTATCTGCGGCACTTTTTAATTATTGGAAGGGACATAGTATTTCAGAGATCATTAACTTTGAAAATCATCGACTCTTAGCCAACAGTCACAGATCCGTAAGCCATTTATTAGTTAACCTTTCATCTTATCAATTTCTATAACCAATCCTCCAATCACCTACAGTTTCAAAGCCCAAACTGTCAAAGTTAACCCAACGCAACAATTCAAATTCGTGATATATAATGTGTGCAAAAGGGATGGACATAATTGAAGTGAGATGGACTTTTAATAAATGTGCAAACAAAAAAACGTAGCTAGTTCTTACGTAATATATTAAAAATTTAACAAAATAATAAACCAAATTAAATAGTTATAAATTTATACTACAATAATGATGCACATATTGGTTTTGCAAGAAATCTTTGCTTAGATGCAGGATAAGGCAGTTAAAACGAGATTATAATATGCAAATAACGTAACCTATCTAACTTAAGGATTATCTGCAATTAGCAATTTACTGCAGTGCAACCAAAAGTCAAGCATTCAAACTTCTCACATCAATAAACTCTACGTTAAAAACCTTGTTCCAAGTATAAAATGCACGGAATTCATACGAATCACATTGTTACATTCGTAGTATTAAATCTAGATAAAAATATTGACGACGGTTCAAAAAGCAGATACTAGTAAAAATACCACACAAGTAAATTACAATAACGATAACATCAAACTTCTACATTCTACATCTTAATCTGTGATACTATATAAATATAATTGCTTATCATATCAATATTTTTTATCGTTCATCTTCCTGTACTATCATTAATTACTGTCTCTAAATTCAACTAACGATTGTTTTATTGACAAATACATAGCAAATTATTAACGACATAATATCTCATGAGTTAAGAATCAAAAGTTTATTTTAGATTACATTAATAAACATCACGAATTATATTTATTACATTATGCACGGTTCAGATTCAAATATAATCCATAAGTCCATATGAAATCGATAGTCATATTACTTTACATGTCATCCGTAAATTTCTAGTCACCATGCATTTTTCACTTACACCAAAAATTGGTTATGTACAAGAGTGAGTTTTTATCCTCATTGGTTAGATTCTCACCAGAAAATTATCAATACTTATTACGTTGTTATAATTATAGTATACAGTTCGAAACTGGCAATCCATTTGTCACTTTTTAACTACCTACCGATTAAGAACATTTTTCAATCAAAGCTTACTTTTACCACTTGACCTGCTGGTCAGATACGGGAATATTTTATTTACATTTATTTTTACATTCTTCTACTATAAAGCTCTACAAAATATTTGGCTACTGTTCCAAATCGTTTTTAATCTTAGGTGGTATTTACAGTACAACTCAATCGGAGTTTTACAAATTTCGTGAGGATCAGAAGTTCGCATCTCAAATTAAAATGTTAGACATAAGCCAGTTTATCAAGATGCAATCTTCTGCTTCTAGATGGCGAAATTTGCTCCTTAGTATAAATTGTGGTCCTTCAATTTTAAGGTGACATTTTTAGACACGACACGAGTACATATTTAATCGATCTATGAAATGGAATGTTGATTAAATGTTTAGTCATGTGAAAATTGCTAGGTGTTTAGAATTTGCCGGAACTAGTATCCAATGAATTAACATTACTGTAATTGCCTAATCATAGTTTTACACAATAGATAAGAGATATTTTTTTACACAATTTCATCATGAAATTCAGTAATTAGGATCGATTTAAAAAACACCACATACCTGCCTATCGTCAATGAAAAATAAATTGTTGTGACATTCATTCCATTAAATTATGTACCGTTATTTTTTACAACGCTAAACCGCGTAGTAAACATTTCTTAGACTTTAAATATCAAAAGGACCGGAGTATTCTTAGCAGGAAGTAGAATAAAAATTAACTAATTTGTTCACTTTAGGACCCTGCCTATAATTGTTCATTCATTTATGAGTAGATTTTTACCGGAGTTGAATTTGAATGGCTCATCGTATCTTATCACACCAATGCAATTCATTCGGGATTATCGGATAATCCTCATTCTGTACACCGGATAATTAGAATTATGAGTTATGTGCTGGCAGTGGAAATCCCAATGTGCGAGCATCGAGTCTCATCAACGCTTCCGACAAATCAGATTGCTGGCTAAGAATGGAATTGAGCTGATGAGGATGGTGATTCAGAGCTGGATGTGAGTGATGGAGATGATGAGGATTTGGCATGGAATGTGGAAGATTTCCAGGTTGACCCAAACCAGCAGTGTCCATTCTGTGATGTTCCGGAATTCTGTGATGGCCATGACCATTGGATACAGAGGCAGGATGATGACCACCTTGAGCATGCTGGGATATCATGGCATTCATGTGGTTCCCCATGATTTCTCCGTTTGGTCCATTGTGTCCAGCATTGGATGAATTATTATTATTTGCAGAATTTGGACTCGAGCCACCATTCTGATTTGTATGAGCATTTTTCGTGTTGTTATTATTATTAGATGAGTTATGATTTTCTACTGCTAATCGGAGGGCTTCAGCTTGAGAACGGAGTAGCGCCTCAGCCTGCATTCGGACATCTGGGGACATCATATCAGGATTTTGATGGTGAACCAAGTTTCTAATATCATTGGGTGCTCCAGTAGGTGGAGCAGGTGGTCCATTTGGTCCACCGCCTTGTGATAACATTGCTGCCATTTTCATCGCGTCTTGCAACTTGTTTGAACCTTGAACCATTCCATTTTCCCCAGAAATAACGCCTTGATGCCCATGGTGATGCCCTGGTGGTGGTAAATGCGGTGGGTGATGTGAATTTTGCTGGTGGTCAGATCGTCCGCTTACATTTGAACTGTCCCCGGACGTGTTGTGCCCACTCATTCCGACATTATCATAATCCTTGGAACGACCATCGGTTCCGTTATTATTCTGATGATGACCTCGAGTCAACTCCAGAGGACCGTTGTTCACAGGGCTGGACATACTCATACGAGAATGCTGGAGAACACTGGGATGAGCAGAGGAATTTGATTCCAGGGGTGAACTGAGACGGCCTGAAGATTCCGATCCAGATGGAGATGGTGGCATGGGCAGTAATGAGCCTAGAGAGCCATGCTGTAATCCTTGGTTCTGCAAGTTTCAAAATTACGCACATTTGTAAATAATTGTTTTTCAAAGAATATTTTGTGACGTAATGAGGTCAAACTTCCTTCAAAAACCAGAACTTATTATTCTATACCTGTTGGTTTCCTGCAAAGTGGTGCCCACCAGCCTGGGCCATGGCGGCGACTGCAGCTGCAGCCAAAATGTTTTCTCGTTCTCTCCGTTCAGCAGCGGCACGACTAAGTGTGTACTGGGCAGCAAATTGATGTTTCGGGTCCATTCTCATCTGTTCCATGTGGGTCAGCAAACCTACAATTTTGACCACAAAACATTTTATGTGATGAGAAGGTTGGCTTTTTGCATAAAATTGACAACAATTAAATAAAAATGTAAAGTCAAATACCATTTTCATGAGTAAACACTGCTTGACACACGGGACAAGGCCACATTCTTAAGGAGGATCCAAGCTGAGCAGTTTCAGGGTGACATGTTAAATGCTTGCGCAGGCTGCCCTCATTGACGTAATGTTTTCCGCAAACTGGACACGGGTGATTGGCAGTTCGTCGTTTCGCTAAAATTAATGTTTTATGAATTAATATAGGTTATTTTTGCCATTTTTTGAAAAGCTATCGCATATCGTTGCTACTTACTTGCAACTCCGGAGGCATTAGGATCCTTGTGAGTGTGCTTCATGTGGTCCATCAAAGCCTCACCGCCGTAGAACGGCTTGTGGCAAATAGGACAGGTAACCAGGTTTGGTCCACCGATTAATCCTCCGTGTTGCTATTCAAAATCATAAGAAAGAATCTCTTATCATTTCTGTGACCACTTAGCTTGACAAATTTATTGTGGTGACGTTTAAGATTTTTCACTTACATAAACATGCATAACTACTTAGCATAAATTAGAGTAAAATGTAACAAAAGCGTAGGAGCAAAGTTCCAAATGAGTATAAGATTTGATAACTAAGCGAAATGAAAAAAAAACTTTCTTTTTCGAGCGCAATATTTGTTACAAAATAAAACGTGTAGTGAAATAGTACATAGCTTATAGGTTCTACGTTTGTTGTGCAAAATGGTAGTGGAGCAGCGGTTTGAGACTTACTGCTAAACGGAAAAATGTAAAAAAGTTCATGCCACCAGCCCATGAACAGAGTAATGTGATATCAAATCTCGATTCATTCATCGTTCGCCAGTATGCAGGCCGACTTTCACAAGAAAAATGGAGTTAATCATCATAAAAATGAATTAATCATCTCCAGCCACCAGCAACATTCAACAACATTTAATATAAATGTATACACAAGGACAAAGCACATTACATTAAGCTTTTTCGGCTTATAAGGTAATACCCGTTGCATTTTTGCTTTTGGAGAAGTGGCAAAGAAAGGGAAAATAGCAAAGTGGCAAATATCACTAATAGCTAATATTCTTATCGAGGCTCTACCAATTTCTCAATTAAAATGATTTGCGTGACGGCCAGTCATCCCTGGCCAACTATTTGATAGCATGATGAAGGAAAATTCCCTGTCATTAAGGAGATCATATGAATTTGCTAAAAGCATGCATGCAAAAGTGCTTTTAATAATTTTTATGTGTTTTTTCACTGGAATAGTAGACATTTTTCTCTACACTCACTTCTTCTTGATCCTTAGAGAAGTGGAATTAAAAAGGTGTAATGCAAGAGGGCGACACGACGAAACGAAAGTGAATTTTAGCTAAGTGGCTGGGTTTTTTCATACCTCTGTTTGCTAATGAGAAGCATTAAACAACAATCTGAAAGAATAATTTTTACCTGTCAATCTTAATAACCTACAATTTTTCCGGTTTTACTCCTTTGGGTCTCATTTGATTTTTTCTCACACTTCTCAATATTTGATTTACCATGCTAATACTAATCTCAGTTAATAAATATTCAAATTCCAGTCACTTAATAAACATTTATGATGTAAACAAACAACTAGCAGAAAGGTTACAACTCGTCAGATGCCCAATGATTTTACAATTGTGGTCAATATTTATCTATCTACATTTTAGATAAGAAAGTCGCATTTTAATAGAAGGCAACATAACCTTTAAAAGATTTTCAATTATGCCAAAAAAGTCACGGAAGGTTTTCTTCTCTCAGTATACAAGTAAGTGTGATGCAATGCCGACCTCTACGACAATGGACAATCACAATTCACAAGTTAACTTGGAAAGAAAATTGTTACAGTTACGCTGTGCAGCTATCGTGTATTACAAAGCAACACCGTGGAAAAAGGCGAGTTTGGGAAAAATAATAATGAGGAGTGAATAATTTTTTAAAAATCGAAATCGTAATTATAAACCATTACTTTAAAACGGCTTAATTACTGCCA
>VYYJ01004128.1:0-14293 GCA_021029165.1 Cyphoderus albinus
TTGGAATGTTATTATGGAACGGTTTTGTATTTTGAATGATTTTTGCTGCGATCCTAGGATCGAGAACAATGTGTTAAGGTAGGAAGAACAGACTGTAAAACCAGACTGATACTTAAAAACACGCAAATAAAGTTTATTATTATTATTATTATTATTAAAATATATTAGCACTCGCTCTACTTTGACACTTTTTGGCAAATTCCTTAAACTCCAATACAATTTAACGTTTATTGTTTTGCCATTTTATAAATATTTACATATATGTCAATAAAAAATGCAGAATTCAGTTTACAAAATTAACTCTATGCTGAACGTTATCTCTATATTACATATCTTCGTATCATTATTTGCTGCATCTACAAAGTACGTGTGATCTAGCAGCAGAATAATCCTGTATAACTACTAAATCGGCTTAAAAGCGTTAAAATGCTGCAAAATTGAAAATCTATGCTTTTCTCCAAATTTGTTAAATGAGCTGCAATAAATCAGTTACCGTACAATGGTGTGGGTATTTGGAATATTCACTGATTACTTGCAAGTAAAAACCGTAACTGATGTGAGAGACACCGGTGACAAAAAGTCGACTGAGCAAAATTGAAAGCCAGAGCTTGAATTTTTTAGTCGCAAATCAAAGCACGGTTGATTTAAATATGTACAATCATCAATTTATTATCATGTAAATACACATTGTTTTATCTAAAGTGACTTTGCTAAACACACGAGTAGTTATGAATATTATGATTTATTTATTTAATTTATTTAACTTCATTCCGTTAAAAATTATTACATTAAAGAAAAACTTGTAGATTACGACGTCGTCCGATAATCGGACTCCGATTGATTTATTGGATTCCATTTTAGTACAGGTCTCAAGGTCGACCGATAATAAAATGATTGGATTAACTGTCATTAAAATCTATGCATCAAATCCAGAATTTTATCGTTTACTTTTTCATTCACATTTCTGGACAGATGAAAATTATAATGGTTCGATTAACCACGGTTCCACTTTGACAAATTCACCGCGTGGCGAAATATAACATGTGGCGTCTCCGCGAGGACTAGTTTTAAATTCTGATTCTTTGTAAAAAATATTTTATTGTAATTGAATTCAAATTGATTAGATTATATTAATTTGAATGATTATGATTGAATGATTAGTAATTCTTAGTGATGGAGTTACTAATGACTCACTGGGACAATAAAATAAGGCCACAGCTAGCTGCAGCTGTACACAAGGGCTGTATTTTTTTAGTGAATATTTGTGGGGCCGAGCTTCTCTATAAATCAGAATATTTTTAATGATACCGAAATCATACTCCTGAAAAAATCCCGTAACTATTAGCTGTGATATTTGACTCAATGTGCGGGTATATGTTGGTGCCGGTGTGTGGATGTAGAAGATTGGCAATTGGCTTTATAAAAATAGGAAACAAAATACTAAAATATGTCTCTAAAGAATGATTAAACTAATTTAATGCTGCAAAATTACTTTCGATATTCCCGGCAGAGCGAGAAGACACGCTGAAGATGTGACGAATCCGTAAAAAGTTAAGGAATTATAAACAACATAAAGCTGCTTAACGTAAGCAGGATATGGTTGCTGCCTGATCTTGCACGTGTTAACCTATTATTGTTTTTATAATTCCTTAACCCCCTTACCGATTCTTCATATTTTCAACGTGTCTTCTCCCTCCCTGGTTCCCGGTATAAATTTTATGTGCTTGAATTTTAATGGCCACGATTGGTTTAAACCAATAAACCTTAAAACATAATTATGTTTGAAGCGGTAGCACAATCTACAGCGAAGGCGGATTTCGTCATTTAATGCAGTAGAATCGGTCCAAGATTATTTCATTTCGCCATAATCATTCTATTCGGCGAAGTTATGAAGTGTTACATGGAGTCCCCTCAAAATGTCCAAACACCAAGTTGTCAAATGCAGAGTGGCAAAAAAAGAGTTATGCAATCAAATCAAATTGACAAATCAATTTTTAAAAGATACGTAAATTGGCAAATTTAATTAGTCAAATTAATAAATGAGTAAACTAAATAAAATTATTTGCAACAATAACTTTTAAGAACAAATATCAATTTAGTTGATACTTGGAACGAATTTAGTTATTTCTTGAAGCCATGAATGGAAATATTGTAATTGCTTTCACCTTTTTATATAATTATTACACAGCGATAGATTCGTGCGAATCTCTTTGTATCTCCAACTAACAATTTAGCCACGACCAGTTCTTGATCTGGCGAATGATGCATATGCTTGCCATTCTCTTCCCTTTTGCGTGTTTCCACGTACTACGCAGAATTATAGACGCGTTACAAATATCATGATGGTCATAATAATAAAAACGCGTACCCTCCATTGTATTTTGCATTGAATTAATGTATTACCCGTGCGCTACTTATAATTGTTGTTTCTGCCCCACAGCAATTTGAATATGTTAATCGTTTTGCAAAATGACTGTTCAAAAACTTGTATTAGTGATGATTTGGAAATTAGAGGCACGATCGTTCAAATAACCGTTCAGTAGGCTTTTTTACAATTCGTATGTAGACATTAATGCATCGTAAAACAATCGGAGGCGTCACGAATCTCCGTTTATTTGTCCCACTACATATCAATCTCTCATCAAATAGCGTTAAGCTTTAACATTACATTACACTCAGATATGTTACAATTAAAATATGTTTCAACTTTTCGGACTTGCTATTATACCCTGAAGGTTGCTGCTGTGATTCTGCAAGTAGTATTACAAGTTTATAGTTTATTGTTTCACCCACTCAATTTAATTAAATCTGTAAAGCAATGAAATCTTCATACAAAAACAAAATTCTAATTGAATATACAGGTTTATGACATTTTGTGTTCATATTAAAAATGGCTGATTTGATCATGTCAGGCTGCAATAGGCAATTAAATATATGCATTATATTCAATTGCAATAATTAAATATTTCTCCTCAATTGATTATTTAATTATTTTAAACTAATTACCGTTGTGTAGTGAGGTGCCGGATTTTCGTTCCTTTTTATTTCTCCCATTTTCAACAAAATGTTGGGACATCGACAAAACATTGTATAGAATAGGGAGAAGTTTGAGTGACGGAAATTTAGGCGGTTGCTGGGTTAGTTGCTTTAAAACAAATTCAGCCAGACCCGAACCAACCGGAAAAATCATTAAAGCTATAAAATACTTCAGGGTTATTGACGTCCGCATTGTAATCGCATATGTTCTGTGATTGTTCATTGGAAAAATGTATATGGTTTATACTTTGAAGTAAGGATTTAGCACGATGAATTAAAGTTGGATTGGCACTTCTTTCATCAGCAACGACGGATTTCGTAACCTAGTTTAGTAGAAACTGCGTCATGGTCATAGTCATGGTCATAGTCATGGAATAATGGTGATGACGCGCTAAATGAAGCATGTACAAAGTCTTTAAAAATATGCTTATGTCATTTTATTATTGAAAGAAACATAAATCTGTTATTCCCTAGGATATTGACGCTTCGTTTCTCCAACCTAATTTAACTAGACCTGTAAAAATATAAATTCTTTATATCAAATTAAATATACATAAAAAATAAAACTACAGTGGATCAGGGATTGTCTTCATACTAGATTGTTGGTTGATTCACAAGGTGCAAAAGTACATCATATTGGGCAAGCAGTTGATGATAATGTGACAAAGATGAAATTATTGAATGATTTGTTTGTGTCCATCTTTCAATAAGGAAAAACAAAGAAAAACTGACTGAATTATTTGAGTAGCAGATTTTCTATGTAAAATCTAAATCTAGGAAAACCTAAGATATCATATTGTGGGTGACTGTACCCCTGCCCTGTTATTTGTTTTATATAATGCTTTCTGTGGAAAATTAAATTCATGTAAACTATTTAAAAAAATTTAAAACTGTTTGTTAATATACCCGAATGCTTGCAAGAATTAAATAATGTCGTTGATGTATTATTGTATTATGTCAATCATGTGCATTTTACAAAGGTTCTTTTTGCCCCTGTGCACAGCTGTGCGTCAGAATCCCCGTCATGATGAAATTGAACTAAATGCAATTTCTTCGTCGGCTTGATGCCGTAAGTCCATTTACTGCATTAAGAGTTATCTTGCCAGCTCGGCATTGTTGTTTTTAGTATGTACTAGTGCCACTTTTATTAAAAGATTCTCAACTTCGTTTTTAATTCTGTCCTAAATTCAATAGACGTAATATGGGATTTTCATGACAGTGCCTTCAGTCCTACGGACAACAATTTTTATGTTCTTGAATATTAAAATGAAAGATTTCTTTATTCTTGAAACAGTAGCCTAACGAATTGAATTTGGATTATTTTTCTTAATAGTTACACTGTAACTTCACCAAGTTTTGATATCAACTCTTCAAATATGTAGTTAATTTTGTAAACAGAATTTTGAATTTTTATTGGTTTAAATTTTACTGATTTAAGAAATTGGGCAAATGTAGGGACAAAATGATAAATTGTAATGTAGTTGGTGGAATTTTACAAAAAGGGTCAACGTATTCGTATTACGAGGATATGTTAATCTTATCTGAAGGAAAAGCTGAACGCCATTTAATGAAGTACATTCGTATTGTGATTATTATAATTGCAGATGTGGGAGCTCTGAAAGTTTAGGAGAATCACTGAGTGTTTAACAAATATTTGTTTAAACTTCATCAGATTCCTCGTTTTTTTTCAACAAACAATTGGCCACCGACAGATGAAGATTTTTTACAGTCTCATTTAATACTGTATTACTTTCCCGAAGATTCCATTACCATGCATGGAATTGCATTTCATGTTCAAGAGAAATAATCATGAACAGACGCTACTGAAGTTAGATCGAATTAAATTTAAATTTTCAGCGAAGACAAATTTCGTGACGAAATACAGTTACATCTGTTCATGATTATTTCATTGCGTCATGTCATTGTCATGGTTATGGAATATACAGAGAAGTTATTAATTGTGAAATGAAGCATGAAAAAAGATTTCAAAAATGTTCATGCCACTCTATTATTGAAAATAAAAATGGATAACTTTATTATTTTATTACGTTTCGTATTCCAACTGACTGTACCTTCTGAACGACAACTACTCATTGATGGATCTGGATTTTTTTGGAACCACTAAGAGTTAGCCTATCATTAAATGGCGTTAACCTTTAGATATGTAATATATTTAAAATTCGTTTTAACTTTACGGTTACAATGATGGTTGTTGTTGTAATTTTCCACGCTGTAGTATTTTGCATTTTATTGCTTCATCCACCCAATTAGCTAAATTGTATGATATATGCTACAGGTGATGAAATTTGGTGTTAATAATAAAAATGATTGATTCAAAAAGTATAACTGAATGAAGAAGTCAAGCGATTAACATGACATTATAATTAACTCTCGAGATAGTTATGTTATGCATAAGTTATGTTTCAAGTGTGAAATACCTAAGTAGATACATCTGTTCACTAATGCATTATTTAAATTGGTATTGGGCAAGCGTTTGATGATGATCATCATAAAATAAAGGTAAAAGTCATGAATGAATGATTTTTTTGTCCCGTCTAGTAAACAGTTGTGAAAAAATATCTGAAACAATATTTGTATATAATTAATAATCCTAATCGTATATATTCATTGCGACTCTTTATGGTACACTTGATTACTGAGGTGCAATTGTATCCGTAAACGGAAATGTATATTTTGTAACAATGTATTTTGAATTGCTTTTTCAGATCTTCATTTATTTTTGTTACAAAATCATATTATAAATAATGCGTTTACTGAGGAAATCCGACGGACGATAATTCCGTGTTTAACGCTATGATATCTATTTTATGAGCTTTCGAGCAACTCGTTTTGTTTGCACTTGGATGATGATATGTTTAATTGCTTACAAAATTAATTCATCTTTCATCGAGTGATTTTATCTTGTATCTTAAATCTTAAATGTAATGATGCGTTCAAGGGAAATTACCAAAAAACTTTCCTTTTAGTAAAGTTGGTTCATGAAGGCAGTAAAATTTTATTCCTACCTAAAACCTAAAAATAATTGTTATATGTATTAAATACAGTCCCCTTTTGTCTAGACTTTAATTAATTTTATGAAACTATAACTACCCACAATAGCGTATAATACCTATAATAGGTAGCTACTGAATAAATGGACAAGAATCTTTATCTATTGATATGTACATGTGCACTTGTGCATGTCCGTGACGAATGATGAGGATGATGATGATTTTAGTGATGTTCCGCTTAGATCTCTTGCTGGTTTTTGTGTACTTTTCATTATGCCTATTTATTCCAAGATGTTTTAATAATGTGGTTTGTGTTGAGGTGTAGATTTCGCCATGTTGTGTCGTTGAGTGTGTGAACTCAATGGACATTAGTTTAATAATAGTGATTTATAATTAACTAATTGGGAGGATTAAGTTACTATAAAAACAAAACACTTTGGCGTGGCATGGTTATTACGTTGAAGTTGGAGGAAAATGCATCGGGATATGATAAGATAAAACGTCTATTTAGAACATTTTTCTAGATAGAATTTCCGTCAAAATAAACAGGACGCGCTTCCGATTTGCAAAGGTGTTTACTTAAGATTATAAAGATATTATTTGTTGAGAAACAATGTCAGTGTGAAACAAGTTGAGTTTGGTGACTGACGTTAGAAAATAATTGTTTTTAATTTAATACAATCATGAAATTCCAAAATAGTTTTGTTCCCAAGTTTTTTGCAATATTTTTATTATTTTTTAGTCAAACTTCAGCAGGATTTTTTAAAAATACACAAAGTTATAACTCGGACCAAAGCCCATTCCGTCATAAATTGGTCTTGGACAGGGATGGTAAATTTGTCCTGGATTGGGAGGTGGATTTAACAAAGCAAAGAATCACATTTAATGCAACCGTCGCGACGAAAGGTTGGATTGGATTCGGATTCACCAGAGATGGCAAGACCGTGGGCTCAGACCTGGTCATTGGCGGCGTCCATCCAAGTGGTTGGCCCTACCTCTCCGACAGATTTGTGAAAGGTGACAACAAACCCGTGGTGGATGGCCATCAAGATTGGTTCCTGGAAGACGCATGGGAGTCAGCTACCCACACATTTATAAGTTTCTGGAAACCATTTGAAACCTGCGATCCACAGGACATCCCAATTAACGAGGACGTGCTCACACTTCTGTGGGCTTACGGAGAAAATGACGATGTGGAGCAATACCACTTCCATAATCGGGGAACGTTCCAAGCTTTCCTATTGGATCCCGATTTAACGCCCAGGGAGGTTGTGGAAAACACCGTATTCGCAAATGTCACACTTCCACCTCCACAAATGTCCCACCTGGGGCAATGGGATGTATGGAGGGTAGACGTTACTGAGAATGTTCCTGCTCAAGACACCGCGTACATGTGCACCGTCCACAAAGCTCCAAGCCTCCCATCCAAACAGCACGTCGTTGGAATTCGGCCCATTCTCGGTGGAGAACTGGAGTGGCGACATATTCACCACATGATCATTCATAAATGCTATCCCCCTCCTGGACGCCAGGCACGTGAGATGTTCCAAAGATACGTTGGTCTGCCAGGTCAAGAGTGCTACCTAATTGGACAGCCAACCCCCAACACTCCAACGGAAGACTGCATCGAACTTTAGTGAGTCGATATCATATCCTCATTTAAAAACATTCATCTAGACAACTCAACTTCATTCCGTAAATAAACCATATTTTTAAATTTCAGTTACGAATACTCCGTGGGCGGACTACCCCTCTTCTTTCCGGAACACACGGGTCTCCCATTGTCCTCAGTAGAAGACGAATATTACCTGTTCCAAATTCACTATGATAATCCTCAAATGGTTTCCACGCTTCAGCTCACATTTTCCCTTGAATTCTTCTATACTTCTCAACTCCGTCCCTATGACCTTGGAATGATGTCAATTGGCGCAAATGTTGCTGCATTTGGTGCCCCGCCCACAATTACAATACCGCAGGGTAGTCTGAGCCATACCATTTCCGGCTACTGTGCTGACGGATGCACAAGAAAAATGTTTCCACCCGGGGGAATCCATGCTGTGACAGGGAAACTTCATACGCACTTAGCAGGCAGAGAAGCTCGTCTCCTGGCCATTCGCAACGGCGAGGAATTGCCTGTTATTGTGGATGATAATCACAATTTCAACTACCAGCCCCATAGGATTCTACCCGAAGAGAAAACTCTGCTTCCGGGTGACACCTTGGTATCAAGATGTGTCTTTGCCACCACGGACACTGAAGGGAATGCAACTGTGGAGGGATTCTCCACCCTGGATGAAATGTGTCACGGCTTCATCTACTATTACCCTAATTTGGGGCCATCTATTACCTCCTCACTATGTACTAGCGATATACGCGACAAAGAATATGAAAGATTTCTCCGGATATCCAATACAACTTGGATACCTGAGACTAAGGAGGAAATTGTCACAGCTCCAGGTACTTTCGCGGGACTCACGACAAGAGAGGCTATTACTCAGATGGACTGGTCAATTGTCTGGCGCAGAAAACTTCAACAGTTGCATATGACAGCGAGACACGAGAGCATCTGTAGGAGTTTATATGTCCAAGATAATTCGACGTTTGTGTTTGAGCATTTTCCACCTAGAAATTTAAAACAATACGTGAAGCCAACAAAATGCAAACAGTTGGGGTCTCAACTTTTTCAAGGTCTTTTCTGATACCTCTTTGCAAACAATGTAATTTGAACTCGTATTTAAAAATCAATTCCAAATTGGTTTCCTTGTTGTTAATATAAATGAAACATTATGGCAAATTCGTAATGTTGCTACAAACGCAGCAAACAATGCAATGTACTCACGTTATTGCCTTCCAATATTTATTTATCTGTTGCCCATAATGAATTTACACTAATTACCACAAATTGGTTAACTTCATTAATTGCACTATAATAATAATGGTTAGTTTGCTAACAATTCATAATAAACTTGATGCTGAACGCAAACCTGAAAATAACTTTATCTCGCAAATTAACAACATCCGCCGAATAGTGTGAAAATGCAACAAATTTAAAATCTAATCCTTGTTTTGCAAATCAATCATAACTAGAGCAAATAAACCATCACAGAACATTATATGAGGTTTGAAATTCTTCGTATATTAATTACAAGTAGCAGCTGCAACTGGGAAATTCGGTCAACATCGTAGCAAACTCTTAAGTTAAAATTAATCATCAATTATTATTAATCCACATACTTAATCTTTAAAGAGTTTATTCTTGTCTGTACCAAAGTTACAGTAAACGCCGTTGAAGTTAACAAAACCGTAAAAACCAGACTTTCTTGATTCTCCGGTTTTTTGTACTATAATGTTGCATGGCATGGCATATAGCTTAAAAAGTTTTGTTTAAAATTACTGTTTGATTCGCTAATTGTAAAATGCAATATCCAACTGTTTATAAAAATGACATGAGACACACATCACCATATGAAAACGTATATTATGTAGCAGCAGCAAAATTGAGATTTTTACTCTTTCCGAAACATTTCAGCCACATTAATTTATGACCCAACGTTGCCCATCGGCCGTTTGACATTCTCACGAGCTATACTTAGCCCGCTTACACTTTGCACAATTATGTGGCACATTTTTATCTCAGCTTCGTTAATTTCAGGTCAATGAAATTTTTGGGAATTTTGTGTAGCAACTTACTTAGGCGTCTTTGTTATTCGGCCCCATGGATCTATATGCTTATCTCGGGATATTTGGCCATTCAAAAGTCAGCACGTGTCTAGTTCAGGTTTCACCTCACTCTGTCCTGGAGAAATGGTCAGGGCTCGGTTAAAATGCTGTAGTGCCTTCTCAAGACCATGTGACTCCTTCGAAATTCTTGTGGTGAAATAGTACGCTCTCCACGATTCATTGTTGCAACTCCGGAACTCTGCAGCATCCGAAGCGGTCAGATCCAATACATTTTGGGTTGGAACTATTGTCCCTTGCCAGAAAAAGTAACATTCTGCTGTTTTGTTGAAAACCGATCCTTTGATCACAGGAAGTAGACTGGGCACCATTAGAGCTTTATCATACAGTTTGATTGCTTTTTGTTTCTTTTCAACTGTACAGTCTACACAGTGATTTTCCTCATTTGCTCCATAGTCGTCACCGAAAATGTGACACCAGCGCAGCGCAGCGTCTCAATTTTCTAATTTCAGCTTCCCCTAAAACACAACAATTTAACATGACAGTTTTATATTTGCTTTCAATTTCATTGTGTGTCGAGTGAGTCAATTTGCTTGTGCTGTTGTGTGCCAAATCATTCATCCTGATTGTTATTGATTGAACCGCTTCATTTTCCCTCTTCCAGGTCGCAGCGATTTCGTCGGACGAGGGTTTCAAAGATTGAATGACCATTGACAAAAGTGGTTTCCGTCCAGGTCTCCTTCTTTCCGTCCATGCTTTTCGCATTTTTGTAAAGTTCTTATCGTTGTTATCTGCAAACCAATAAAAATGTGGAATATTTTTGGTTGTCGCTGCTATTACTGTTTTGAATTTTATAATTGTTTTTTTAAATTGCTCACCCTTTCTTGATTTTCTTTTTCAAATCCCCGCACAAAAAATATTAATTAAATAATTGTGAGCGAAACCTTTATATCAAAGTAAGTGTATATACATTACGTTCTAATTGTTTTGTAGGCAGATGACAGCAAACGAACTGAAAATTTTTTGTTAAAAATAAAGTGTGCCTTATACATACAGATATAGGGGGATATCAGAATAACCCAACCAGTTGGGAGATTGTTTACCCATTTTCTATGTGAACTATGTCTGAAACTGAATATGACAAATAAAACCAATAAAAAATAAATAAAGATAGTATTTCCTCTAACATGCGAAATGCTGCTGATTGCTTCATACACTAGTTATACTTACAAACTATAACTCTTACGACTGGCTCTTACTGTAAAATGCTCATATGTGCTTGCTGACATAAAAAGTATTAAAACATCTTCGCACAATCTTTTGAGCATGAGGTATAATTTTAGCAAGTGAAAAAATTGCATGCATGGTATTATGCAGTAGTTTATTCAAAGCTAACCAAAAAATCAATGATATTACACTTGACACGCTAAAACAGGTCAAACAAATGTAAATCGTCATTCTTAACGTTCATGCAAATTTTGTGTGATTGCAAAAAATATTTGCTTGACGTTGAGATGGCTAAAATAGTATAAACCAACCGCAACCTAGTGTAAAATTAGATTAAATAATATCCATTTGATTTGGAACTCGGGTGAAGATTTGAAGATGTTGGTAGTTGTGAAAATCATAACAGCTAGGCTTGCACATAATAAGAAAACTAAGTAAGATGAACTTGGAGTTCAATGTAATAAGACATTATTGTTTTTCGTCGGTGCGTGTGCGTGTACTGGCGTTGTATTCCATTTGGTTTTAAGCAAAATAAGGCAAACTTGAAAAATAAGAATGACCAAAAAATTGTCACAAAAAATAATTAACAGTATAACTGAATGGAGTGAGTATTTATATGTAATTAACGTACTAAAATAGTTAATTTAATTTACGTATTAAAAATAAATACCACCTTCCTGGCAAACATATAAAAATCAAGAGATTAAGCCCGTCAATCAACCAAATATATTTAATAAATCCTCGAATTCTTCAAGGTCTTCATCTAATACTTACTTGGTTGCAAACAATATGCATAATTTGAACTTGTATTTACAAAATTAAATCTAACTTAAGATGATTTGTATTCCTTGTTGTTCATTAATAGTATGAATGTAGCATTAGGGCAAGATTGAGAACGAATAAAACGGTTGAGTACAAACAAGTTGATTGTGTATAGTCGATCGATACCATTTTATTGGTATTGTTGCACAAATTTCTTAACATCATGGTTTGTATTATTTTGTTTATTGATATTGATGCAAATAATCCACCAATCTGACAAAATATACCGTTGAGACAATCTTTTGAATAAATATACCACACACATTTACAACATCGGCTTAACAGTGTCAAAATGATGCAAATTTCAGATTTTTTTTCCAAATCAATCATAGCAAGAGCAAAATACAATGACAATACAATGACAGTGCATTATTTGAAATTTGAAATGTTTCGTCTACTAACTACAAGTAGCAACTTGAACTGCGAAACCGCGGTCGGACCGCGGCAACAATTTTACAACATTATAAAAATTCGTTTAAACATCCCAAGTTAACCCGGTATCTAATATCTTTGTTGAGTCTATTCAGCCTTTGGATACAAAGTTACATTAAACGGCGTTCTAGTTAACAGAGCAATAAAAACCAGAATTTCTCGGTTTTTTGCTTTTATACTATGATGTTGCATGACATATTGTAAAAAGTTTAAAAATCTTTGCTTAAAGGTACTGTTTGCTAAAGTAAGATGCAATATCCAACTGTTTATAAAAATGACACCAGAAAATGAAAACCTATAATATTTTACAGCAGCAATACTTTATTATCGCAGCAAAATTGAACTTTTCAAATTCACCTAGACAATTCAGTATAAACGAATTGAAGAGTGTGACCAGACAAATGTGCTGTTAGTAATATCTCCGCTTGCTCATCATGAACATGCATGATCACAAACAATAAAACAGAGTAAGGCGAACTAGGACTTCAATGTTTAAGACATTGCATTGCTTGTAACGTCATCGATGCGTGTTTTTGTTTCAATCTGGTAAACTAAAGCTTCACTAATTTATAGCTTTTAAAGATAAATAGGCAACAATGTTTAAGATTATTTGCCCCAAGAATATATTTAGCAGTATCAATGAAAGGACTGATGTGAGAGTAATAATAACGTATCTAATTTAATTTAGGTATTAAAGATAAATACCATCTTCCTGGTTAATATTTGAGAATCAAGCAACTAATGTAAGCCCGTCAATCAACCATATCCATTTAATAGTGCTTGCATGCATGCTAATATCTCACCTGAAGAAAGGTATTGCTCTCATCTCACCCTTATCCCAAATTAGCTAAATTGCTTATCGTATCAATATTAATGATAAATATCACATCAACATCAATGCATTGTTTAAAAACAATTATTCAAATGCGTCCTTCTACCTTGACATTGCAGGTCAGTGTGCAAAAATTATTATTGTACATAGGGAAGTTTGGCTTTTCAATGCAACGATGATGATGATCATTATGATTATTATTACACATTATGGCTATAAAAGTTTTGTGACAACACCAAAACAAAAATCCTTAAAAATTAATGTGCATGAAAACAAAAACAGTTTAAATCAACTTAAAAATTCTTCCGACCTGATAACTCCTAGTCACGATATCCCAGAAGCAAACAAAATGTGATCTGCTAATCTGAAAGGTTAAATACATCCACAAAACTTAACAGGTCCCTTTTCTGCGAAGATGATGCACATGCCATAGAATCTGTCAAAGTATCATATCAAATATGCAGGCTCAAAGAAAATAGCATATAATTATGCATCTTGATCTCATCAAAATTTCGATTTTAATCAATTACTTATAATGTGGCTAAGCAAAACATTTTGGCATCATTTTGATTTACTCTCATTTGTATAAGATAAGAAGTTACCTTGCTTTACTTTTACATTGAAATGTCACGATTTTACAGGAAGACTTATGAAAATGAAGATGTGCTTCTGAAGATGCTAGACAGGAAATTTGAACCAAAATATAATGTGAGTTGACGCAAATTACAGCTCTTCAGGTTGATTAATTTTACATAAAAAGATTCTTAAAAATTATTTTACTATTGTGTGACACGTAGCAGGTACGTTTTTGCGAAACTGTGAAATATTTTAAAATATTTGCCTGACTGAAAAAATGAATGCTTTCAACTCTTTATGCTTTAGGTATCTTAATCATGATTAATACACAGTAATTAGAATAACTTCCCCGATATAAATATATTACAGTTAGCTAAATATGAAAATTAATGGGGTTCAAACCATAATATAATATAATTTGAGCTAGCCCTGCATTTGACTTTGTATCGCTGACGCACGTGTAGGAAGACAAAAATATATTTAGTCACCCATTTTGTACCTAATCAGTAGAATTTAGTTTTTTTTAAAGAAAAAGGTCTGGTTAGGTGAAACGAAAATTGATGATAATGGCTTGACGCGATGACGTTGTTTTGTTGACTTGTGACGAGATGAGGATGGGAGGTTGACGCACAGAAATAATAAGTTGGCAAAGTGTAAAGAATTATGATATTTATATTGA
>VYYJ01004129.1:0-14291 GCA_021029165.1 Cyphoderus albinus
AACTGATACAGGAGTCATGTTCGAGAATAATGAAAAACTAGAACCAAACTAGAGGCTATCCGAAAAATTAAGATGTGGCGACACCACTGTTCCTTAATTAGTAGATTTACCTTCCAGCTTCTAGTCTGCTACATTTAATTATCATTTCAAGACACTAGAAATCGTAACTGTAACAAGCTGGATGTTGAAATGTAATGTTAAAGTATACTGTACATAAATATAACTGAAACAGTTAACCTGTCATCGTAGCATTCCTTTACAAAGCACATCACCTCCCCTCACATTATTTTAATTTGCGCATTTACTTCGAATATCAAATATATTGTAGATAAATATACGCGGAAGTAAAATCAGCAAAAATAACTTATTCTTGCAAAAGAAAAAGGCACGGAATAATGCAGTCCTTCAAAGTCCGTACTGTGTTTAAGGAAGATGTTTTTGAATTTTATATCCATGATTTTTCACGACCACAGAAGCAATGTTTCATCAGAGAGTAAAGACGAAGACGATCTTGAAGAGGCTATAATCAAATCTGCCTGTAATTCTCAGCAAGACTTTCGCGAATAAATGGTCAAATTTTTTTATACTGTCTGCATTTTTATTTATGTAAAGCAAGCGTGATTAAGAGTGGGAATTCAAAATAATACAAGGTTTGTACCACATGTGTCAAATGGCCGACAGCATAATATTCATCGCTGAAAATTCGTGACTCGTTTGTTACCAATTTTTTGAAGCGAAGCAAAAGATGTTTTTGAATTTTATATCCATGATTTTTCACGACCACAGAAGCAATGTTTCATCAGAGAGTAAAGACGAAGACGATCTTGAAGAGGCTATAATCATATGCACCCTGCCTGTAATTCTCAGCAAGACTTTCGCGAATAAATGTTCAAATTTTTTGTACTGTCTGCATTTTTATTTATGTAAAGCAAGCGTGATTAAGAGTGGGAATTCAAAATAATATATTATTTGCCAAACCGTTGAAGTTTTTTATACCCAATTTCTAATGCAATAATTCTATGATGCATTTTTGAGCTACATTGGCTGCTCCCGCATGATGGTTTCCTACACAGGTATAATGTTGATAATACAAGGTTTGTACCACATGTGTCAAATGGCCGACAGCATAATATTCATCGCTGAAAATTCGTGACTCGTTTGTTACCAATTTTTTGAAGCGAAGCAAAAAAGTGATTTTTATTTATTTTCCATCGCTAAGGGGTATTTATAAAGGACTGCAAAAAACCTACTGACACCACACGTCACACGGAGTGAAATTAGACGATTTTTATTTGAGATTCTCAACGTCTACTTGGTTTAATGNCTGCAAAAAACCTACTGACACCACACGTCACACGGAGTGAAATTAGACGATTTTTATTTGAGATTCTCAACGTCTACTTGGTTTAATGTTAACATTGATTCGCCCGCATCCTCCAGCAAAAACAGTGTAAAATGTCCGCCACTACTATGTACTCACTTTGGCAAAATACTGGGGAATTGCAGAAGTACATGTCTGTTTCTCCGTCATATTCACCTGTGATTTTAAAAATTACTCCAATTACAAGAAATAAAATTATAATATCTCCATTGTATAATCAGATAGTGTATAGTATTTGTCTTTGAACACAGATATAATCAACAACAATAAAAATTATGGAATAAATGGTTTATCAAACATTTTGAAAGAATTAGCATTTGATGAACTAGAACTGGAGAGTGATTACAAACTATAATAGAGGTAAAAATACAAAAATCGTAGAGGTTTGATGTTACATGTATTCGTGTTCAACTACGAGTTAACTCGTACAAAGCTGTATTAAATAAGGTACCAAAAGCGATTTTATATTATTTAAATTATTATCGAGTTCTGGAATTGATTGGGTCCATTCCGTTTCAGCAGCACCCATTCCCATTTCCAGGTACAGTTTGAAAGGTTACCTTCTGATGACCAAGCTATACATATATATACTGATATAGCTGACTTTATTTTGTTTCTGGCACCTCTCTTTGTAATCCTATTTTTTTCGACTTAATAGCCAAAAGGAACCTTGAACGGTTTAACTAAATGACCGATATAAAATAAGGTCTTGGATGTAAGAAAGGGATTTTTATTTGGCTTTTCTACAACGAAGTAGTTTTATTTGCAGATAGGGACAGGTTGGTACCGATTTCAGTTTATTTCCATTTACATGTGCTTCTCATGATGATGTAGAAGTCTCATCATCATCAGACTAATATTAAGAATAGATTATTATAGGTAGTCCTATAATCATAGTATTAAAATAACTTATCCGTCCATAACTATTCAAACTGAAGACTTATTTATGGAACAGGTACGTACGACTTACTTTCCATTCGTTTATTGTTGTTCAGTGTGCAGTATAAAATCGACAAAACATTTTACTTTCGGTTCAAGGTCATATGCACATAAAAATATGTTGTATCGCTAGGAGAATAGATACCTCCTGACGATGTCGATTCTAAAAATCAAACTGAAGGAAAAGCACACAGATACTTTGATGCTAATATACAATGCTAATGTACGGTTAATTAGAGCAAACTAAAGATTTAAGATTTCGAATAACTCAAGTAATTCCTTGTTCAGTGGTATCGACGAGGGGGGACATACATTACGTTAAAAAATCGGAAATTCAGGGGGATATGCCGCCATCCGACTTCACTGCCCTTGTTAGATTCACATTTCAATTGTCGAGCTTGGCTATTTCATTGTATAATTTTAATAGGTGCACAAAGCTTAATGATGAAAAATATAAAGAAGATCCGATGCAACTGACAATAAGTGTTTACCATCAAAGTTTAATGGGATCGGTTAAGAAATTATTATCGCCTCATCTCTGTCTGGCCATGTCTCCCATCTCCCACACCACACGGCATGCACTACTCCTCCAGACGAATCGTCAAGCTTGTTTTCAATTTAAACAAGCAAGGTAATAATAAGCAATTCTTGAACAAGACAATGGACCATCCGATGATTAACAAACTCACATTTCGTCGTTACCAAATTCGTGTTGTACATAATTCTTTTATGTGGTAAACCACTGAACCGGCATGGCATCACATCATATCATGACAAGACAAATACCTATATCGCCTCCAAAAATGATAATGAAAGCGAAGACGACCAAACATTCTCCATCAATCGTGTACAAGAATCCTCATCGCCAGACATTCATTTTCTTGATTGCTTTCATTGCTTTAACTCATCTTTTGTTCTATCATCATGACATGACTCATGACATGCACAAATAATCGATTCGAGAATTTGAAAGGCGATGTGTAATAAAATGTAATGAATCCCTGATAAATTGGAATGATAGATCACGAAACTCGAACTCGCCTGGACTGTTCTGGAGTCTTTCTCACGTGCTTATTATTTAGGTCAGTACACGCAGAAATGCCACACAAGTCTTCAGTGTTAAGCAAGAAAGAAACTTTCCGAGTTGTAACTGTCTAAATTTATGCCAGTGTAATCTATTGGTATGTTGTAATGTAATTGGTTGTTGTCAGCATATGTATTACAAGCAAATTGGCTATTCTTAGATGAAAAATTGAATTGTTGTAACTTTGTTTCTCTTTTGTGTGCATTGGCCCACAAGTTGGAGAAAGGCGAACACTGGAATAAGCATTGCACAATCAATCATATTCAATAACATTTAGAATAATGTCATGAATGATCCTGAAATATGGCGTCTTAAATGAAGAGTAATTAAATTTGTACCTAATAATTCTAACTTTCGAGTAGGACTAGTAAGAGTGCTGCTTGGTTTTTAATTAGATAAATACCCACTTTCTCTGCCTTCCTCGGGTGAAGCAAAAAATGAGGAATTGCGCAGAAATTAATAACAAACTGCGGTAACATTTAGGTGTGCACATTCCTAAGTGAACTGCTGGAGGCCTAATTGTAAGCTTCAAGTAAAGGTCGTTTTGTATGTTCGAGCAGCACATAGAAATTATTGCATCAAAATCTCCTATAATAATAACATTGAATTGAACAACTTTGTGACGTTTCATGAGGTTCGCAATTCACATCGCTTACCGAGGCACGCCGCGAAGTTGTCTTGTCAGAGAGAACAGACCCCAGCCTCAGTAAGACAGACAATACCTAATTTTTAAATCACGTAATACACTATTTTAGGATTTGATCGTTTATTATTATCATTATTACTGGGTATGTAGGCTTATTATTGTCGATGTTGTGTTTAGTTGAACTTGTTGTCTACCTGCATTCCTTAAGTAATCAGCCAAGGTCAAACGTACTCCTTTAACCAGTTTTTTCTTCTCCTCCCAGCAGCGTACTCTGTAGTTTGTGAGATGTGTCCAAAGTCAAGAGCGTCTGATTTCTGTGATCATCACTGGTCATCACCGTCATTAGGATGATTGTACAATGCACAAAGTATGTTTACAAATATACATGCTTATTTGCAAACTTCTACATTGCAAACAAAATAGATGAGGCATGAATTTGGGCACATATAAAATTGATAATGAAACCTTGCAAACTTACTGACTGCTGAGCGTACGAAAATAGTTAAAAACGTCAAGTGCGTGTGCTCTTGTGTAGTCCATTAAAATAAAAAATGAAGAAGATCCTGATAACAGCTAATAAATATCTGCACAGAAAAGGTGAGATATCAACACATGTCATCTCATTACTCCCGTCAAAAACTCAACCAAGACACGAGTTGAGTATGTTGAGAACTAAAATGAAGTGGATGTTCGACTCACCCTAGTCACCCCCAGTAAAATGAAAATGCATTTTTTGCCTCCTTCAATTAAAAATTAAAAATACTTAAGATATTCAGATTCAGATATGATAAAATAAAAAGCTTGCTTGGTATGTGATCAAAAACCTAGTAATCTGGATTCAATTAACTTGAAAGTGTGCTTTTTTCAGTGGGACTGACACAAGTCTTGCTGAGTCGTTTTGTTTGATTTAATCTGTTTCAAATGTTTTCGCATATTACAACTTGCGACAAACTTAAATTTCATTTACATAATCAATGATCAGCAGGCGTATCCAAAAATCTACTGACAGGGAAAATACTTTTAAATTCATTCATCCAAACTTTCATATTACATATATATTTGATTGAATGCAACAAAGTGAAGACTGCAAGGTTTATTTAGGAAATGTTGCAATTAGCGGACAGAATGACTTGCATCCAGAGCAAATTCTGTCATGTAAATATTAAACCGTTGATTGTTTGTGATATATGCCTGATGTACATATCGGAAAGTAACAATTACACAGCACATTTTCTGATATGTGGCCAATCATTTTTTTAGATATCATTCTCAAGGTAATTAGACGATGGCTTGCTGTGTTTAATTAATTCTGCCATTTGCAATATTTTGTTTGTCATATAAAGTTTACTCAGGGTAAAGTTAAATAATTAAATAGTAGAAACATAGGATTGTACAAAGTCATGAACTCGCAGTAGTATTGTTGATCATGCTGTCTTGATAACGATGAACAACCTTCAATTTTGTATGGTATTTAGTGAAAAAACGAATCGAAATAATTGATCTCTATAATAAGAATAGTACACCTGGCAGTTCTTTATGACACCGCACAAACCTAGTTTATCGTTAGTTAACGACTTCGAAGTTCAATGAGATTTAGAGCCAACCAGCCAACTGCCATTTCAGTAGTGGCATTATAAACAATATAAGGGCCATAGAACGCACTCCAATACACAAATACAATGGCAATATTCACATGCAATTATTTTTGCCTTTAACGCACCGGAGCATAAAATTGATCAATTTTAGCGAATAAAATCCGTAAAACAAACAAAGAAATACATTGCGTACATTTGCATTAGTAATCTAAAAAACAAGTACATAAACGTTATGCCACTTGTGGGGCCTTATGCAAATGAGAAATGTGATAGTTGTGCAGTTATTGTGCAAGATCAAGGACAAGATTGGCCCGTTTTTAATTATTATCCTTCATGCCAGAACTATCAACTGTACCTATCCGCTGATGCATCGATTGCCTTCCTTCCTTCTGAAGATTTTCATTATCGAAAGCCACGCAATTATTCTAATACCCTATATCAAAATTATGAGAAATCATGAAATGAACTTCACGCAAAAATGATGGATCCACATACCTACTTCTTAACTGCGTTGCGTACTTAACATTTTCGCACTGTTGTAATTTGGGTTTATTAGTAAAATCTAGAGTAATGAAGGAAACAACTACACGAGAGTAGCACAGAACAATTAACGTGCGCAAATTACTATTTTCAACTTTTCAAATGTTGTTTAAAAACAAAAGTATTACATTTAATTCATACATCCATTCATGACTGAAACGGGGAGGAATTTTTCTTCTCTTATCCTTGGTCGTGTCGCTTGAAATCCATTCCTGTTTAAAAAATTAACATTATTTGTCATGAAATTTCACATTTATCCATGTTGATGGTTTGCCGAATTGCTTCAATGTACCACACTAGAGGATGTCAAGCGAAGAATGTAATAGAAAATCCCATTAAATAAAATATCCACGTCTTGTCTTAAGATGGCAGATAAAGTATTTTTGGCTTGCCCATCGTAAAAAGAGAGAAAACAATTTTATGTACCTATTAGCGTTTTCCAGGTTTGGTGGCACGCGGTTTCATTAAGATGATTCCGCCTCCTCATTTCTCTTCAACCTTGAAAATACATTTGAATAGAATACTGGCAAAAAAATGTAAACTCATAAATTCAATGTTTTTATGACTTGCTTCATTTGATCTGCTACTTTATAGAAAACTAGGTTTAAAAATTGCTAATTGCAAGCCTCTGGGAGCAACTGATGAAATTTAAAGATTATGTCCATAAGCGCAAACCTGATCTTTGAAAGATGAATCAAATTCATTTATGAAATTTCATTTAGCAGTTTGTTTAAAAAAATATACCTATAATTTGATGAAACTTCTGGATCAGCACTCTATACAGTAGTTTTTACTGTATTTTAGATTTTATGAAAATGAATAGTCTCATATCACACTTGTCGACATGTTCGTGCAGTTTTTGTTCTCAGATTTTGATGGTGATGTCCGAAATCGTAATTAGTTTCACTATCAGTTTGACCACCTTTACCATTCTCAGGAGGTGTGCTCAAGATGTGCGTGTTTTGGAACATTTTTGGTATTTCGTGTCCTACCCTCCTATTTCACAAAATTCACATGGGATAGTTTTGAGAAAAGTAATATGTATACCTATATTTTATTCGACTGTCAATATCATCCAGATGAGGGATAAACCTCGTTTACATTAACTTAAAGGTTTTCCATTTCTGAAATCGCCCAGTAATATGGAATCTTATTAGAAAATTTACTGGAATAAAAATGTATTTCTATTTTCTATCCTGTTTCACACCATCGAAATTCTCTACCGAAACATGTACTCTCCCTTTTGATAAGGTTACAACAAATTAAATCAAAACTGAATATGCCAGACCGTACCTTTTTCGCTCATTGCATATTTATCTTCTCAAAACTAAAAGTACAGCTTACTTTATTCAATAACTTTTGTTAAAAGTACGAATTTAAACTCGAAATATAATGTATTCTCATTTGGAGCATGCGGCACCTTCTTGCTTCATCTTTTAAATTGACCAAAGTGTGAAAAAATTCTAACAGTTGCAACCAGCAAAAAATCGCAGCTAGACTGTATAGTCTATAGTATTTTTACACACTGGGCAAGATATATTTATTGTAAGACTCCCACCAACAGTAATTTGTCACTTTTATATTTAAAATCCTCAAATTAGTTGACGTTGATGTTCACTGCCTGTCATGAATTGTGTTTGACATACAGTAAATTTTGCACAAGGCTCTTGGGGATGAGTGATAAAATTTTTTTATTGTACATCCAAGAAACCGTAATTAGATAATTATTCCCCAATAATTTGTAAATTGCAAAAATTTCGTAACTTTTTTGCATTATTACTCAAAATGAAGAAATCAGGCATATTGAATTTCACTTTTACTTTACTATATGACCGTTAGGTATTGGAGAATTCAGTTGTTTGAGATCCTGTAAGATCTTTCCGCAATGTACACATTTGCGTCACGCGGTAAGATCACTTTTGCTTCAAAGAAGAAAATTATGTAAATGGAACGTTTTCCCTTGGCACGCATTTGCCACGGGGGGTACCTATTTTGTAAATAAAAAGTGGCAGTGGCAGTCTTACATTTCGTTTTTATTGTGAATCAAGAAACCTGCATATCATCCAAGATTAACTCCACTTAAACCATTATCGTTTTGTTTTATCCCTATACAATGTAGTAGGTAAATGGAATGGGACGACGGATGGGCAGCGCAACCAAAAGGACATTTGTTACCTACTTACAATTTTTTTATTTCATGTAACTTCCCAATGTGCAGAAACGGAGAACTTTGTATGCAAAAAAAAGTAAAGTAGTCATAAAAATCTGCCAAAAATCTGTGAAATGTGTTATTATTTGATATTAATAATGTTTCATTTTCTTTACATCTGTGCCTTTATTTCCCTACATCGCCATCATCGTAATCAATGTGAGAGGGTGTGCATTTTATGAAAAATGGCAAACGCTGTTGAAAATAGAGAACAATGACAGCGCTGAATGTTATTTTGTGTTGAAAACAAAATCACACGAATGATTTGAAGAGGTGGCAGTTACTGTCATAAAAATCTATTGTTGCTTTACGATTATTGCATCTAATACAACACAATTTGGTAATGAGAGAAAGAGGAGTGCATACAAAGGAGAAACATCGTGGGTTCATCCTTTGCAACAATCCATTATAATCTTCTTTTAATGTCTCCAAGATGATTACAATAATTATTCTTACAATGCAGAAGGGAGATCGGCGAGGTGCTGTGACGAGTGGTGAGAGGAGAGAGAAGAAGAAACAGAAGAATGATGGTAATGATGTGATAAACACCATCATTATGACAAATAATATGGCAAAATCATGACCAACTTGTAATTCATTTCAATCATTCCACATTACAAAGCAGTAAGATTGTTTAAAATGCCGCGTATTTTACACTGTATTAAAATGTGGGTAAGTGACAGACGGACAGTAATTTTGGACTCTAAAACCACCGCAATGTTACAACTGTCAAAAAATTCTGCATCTGTCTGTGTAACGTAACGCCTTTTGTCATTATACTGCACATAGGACATGTACCTCAAGGAAGTTCCACAAAACGTGAAAGTAGATTTTTAAGCCATAATTAACATTTCTTAATGTCTCAACAAAATATATTTAACTTGTTTACCAGCACCTCATATTTTCCACGAGAATGCATAAACCAAAGACAAAAAATAATCTAATAACTCAATTATTTACATGGCATAACCACATTTTTGTTGCCGATGCACTTTGAAATGCAGTACAGTAGTTTACGTTATATGCAAACTAGTTTTTCAAATTTATGTCACCAGGTTTTAATGATAAAATGTTATTCATTTATACATAGGCTCAGGACTCCATAACCTCGTAATAGTGGAGGATGGAGGGGGTGGATCCGCCGGAGGTGGAGATACGAAAGGATTTCAAGCGTACGACAATCCAGGATTTATTGACGAGTCATCGGACGTTAAAAGTAAGTCAATAATTTGTGTTAGTAAAGAAAATGCTTTTAGCTTTCCTTCTTCAGCTTTTCAAATCAGAGTAAAGCACATTTATGTAGTGTGTGTGTCAAACAAACATTTCTTGCTGATTTTGTTATGCTTTAAATGCCACTTGTGTTGCAAATGTAAATGAGGTTTGGTAATAATGATCACTTAGACAAGAGTCCAAATACGGTCGAAAATAATTTAGATTGAGACAATTTAAGTAGAGGAGGATGTGCAATTTCATTTTGTATGGTGAATCGTGAAGCGATTCATTTTCTACTGTTTCTAGCAAATCATAACGTATCGATTTTTAATCGAGGTGATTAGAAGATTTCGTAGTTATCAAGACCTCAAATTTTAGTTTTACCTCCCATACCACCATTTTATCTTGAAAGTAAATGGTAGCAAAAACAAGTAAAGTGGGTTTGAACTTTGAAGTACGATACATTATTATCACAATAAATATTACAGAATAGGTAAAAGGGCCGAAAAAAGGATTACGACGTATGTCGCTCGAGGACTAGTTGACTGCTTATGAGAATTAGTAAAAAAGTAGATGGTGAATGCGTAGTTCAGTGTGAGTCGTTTTCTCTACATTCTTTATTTACTCATAGACCCGAAGCAAGAGATGGGATTCACGCTTTAACTGATGCAGACGGATTAGAGTAAGATAATGTATATTTATATGCGCTGCAATTGCTGCATTACCTGATATATATCAAATTTGCTTGACAAAGCAAGGAATTCTTGAAAATTGAACAATTGGTCATTCTGCATACGATTATTTCATTTCTCAAGGAAAAGTTGAATGGGCAATACACACACCGTAAAGTAAATCGTCTAGTCATCTATGCACTTAGAAGCTGACACAAAATTTTCACTGCTTTCAAAAGAACACCTACGAGAGAGATACTTTACAAGAATAATGCAAAGAAACTTGTTACGGTGTGATAGTTACTTTGTTGGTGGTGGCAGCACGATAATGATGAAAGTAGGACCAGCATCGGCATCTCTTCAGTTTTACCAGCCCTCTCAGGCTCAGGAGCAGAATAAAGCCACCACCGACCAACCAGATGAAAATGAACATCGAGAATGTGGCTGAAAATTCTTGATCACTTGTTCAGAAACAGAAAGTAGTAAGTAGATACATAATGTACATAGTAAGGTAGGCACCAAGCACACAAGTGGAAATGAACAGTCAACCATTCAAGCACAAAAACATTCATAAATTCCTACGTTATGTGAATAATTATTTTGATTCAACTAGAAATGGGTTTGGCCGTCATCTTCCTGGGCTGGTCATAATAATCCGACCATTTTTATTAACGCTATAAAGGTTATTCAGATACGTCCAAATCTCCTTTCATGCATTCTATTTTGAAAATGTGATATTAAATCTGGTACGCCTGCGTTCGTTCGTCTTGCAATAAGTCGGAGGAGTATCACATCTTCGTTTCAGAGTGTCTTTTTTGTATTGAGAGTGCAACGTCGAGGTTGATATTGACCACTACCCGAAAGATGTATCATATCATTACTGACATCGCAATAAGTACGTGACCCCATCGCTGCTAGACATGATAGAATTAATAATCACCTCAATGCGTATTATTTATATGCATCTTGATAATATGTCTGCAAGAAATATGTACTAGCTAAAATATGGAGCAAATTAGTATTCTGGTCGAGTTTTCTCCCCGTGTGTTCTCTTCTTTCTTTTTTGTCCCTCAGAATAACCAGAACCTGAGTGCACCATAGACGACAATAATACCAGTATTCAAGCTGTATATTACTAATGAATACCAGATGCCGAGATACGTTTATAATAAATTTCTAATTAAAATATTTCGGGTAATTGAATGGCCCACTAGAGCACGTTGTAGATAACGGCGCTACGAAAATGATTTTACCTATAGCTTTTTAAACCGTTTAATATGTTAACCTGCTCGTCTTACTAAACGGTTGCGAAGCAAGTGGCAGCTCGGATACGACTGTAAACAGCAAGGTGCTAATAGGTACCTTTAAACGTTAGTATTGTAATTAACTTACGTAATACCAAATGGCCACTTCATTCAATTCTAGTGATTCTGATTGCCATTCTATTGACTACTTAGGCAAAAAAAAATAAAAATAAAAATAAATACATGTAACATGCATTTTTATGAACATTTCAGTAGTCATAATCTTTGTTGTAAAAATGCTGTTTAATAATGAGCTGACAAATACAAAATTTGCCACATTTGTTATCTTCACATTGCAATTATATTTGAAAACCTAGCGTGAATTAACACTTCAGATTTAAAATCAATTAAAATATGAATTTGGAAATTATATGGATAGTCTTAATAATTTAGTAGTGAGGAGGTAGTGAAAGTATTGTAGAGGAGTCGAGGAGTGTCCTCAATACAATCTTTAGTAACTGACTGCCTAATAGGCCTTATCCATTGGTATAGTATTTAATAATGTTAACGTTTAAAGTGTCTACCTTACAAAATGTTTCGTCAACTTTCAAGTTAAATATAAAAATTATCTTATAAATAAGATAGGAAAGCGGCGACGGCGGCAACTAGACGATTATAAGACGTTTTCGGATTCCCTGCAAAGATTGAGGAAGAACTTAAAGCTGAAGTGTAAGCCCACCTGTCATTTTCCCCAAAGTAATTAGCCTCCATATTAACGCGTTTTATCCTTTTCTAGCAACGATAGTTCAAGCAAACTCAAGTAACTCCTTGATAACGAAAATTATAAGAAGTATGAATGAAGAAAAATGTTCATTAAAATGCGTCAATCCATCACGATTTTTTAAAAACAATAATGTTCCCTGTCTTTGTAGTAGAAAATTTCAAAAGTTGAATCATTCAAGATACCTACGTAAATTCAAAGATTACTAACTATACCCTTTGATTTAAGCAATTAATCAAGACAGTAAAGGTAATGGAATGCTTTATGTGTTTACAGAGTTCGCTGTCATTTGAATTCATTGTTGTTTATCCTAAAGTTACAACACCTCAACTTTTTGTAAGTAGTCAGATGTAACACATTTGATTACATATTCTTTACACTAAAGCTCATTTTTTACATTTTCACAAGAATGAGAACTTGGTCAGAGCGAAAAGGAATTTTACTTTTTGTAATCGGGCATAAAATATTGTACACAGTAAAAGTACAATGAGGCAGCTCCCATAGAATAAATTACCTGTCGAGAGAGTACAAAACGCAGTGGACCAGCGGGTAGAGGAGCAGTTTTACATGCAGGAATTGAGCCGGTGATTTGTGCTTATTTGTTCCTTAGTGAATCTAATCAACTTTGCGTAGAGATGTAGAGCTAAGTTATGAGATGTTTGAAAGAAAGTGACAATAAAGAAAGGAGTTAAGGAGAAGGTCAGAAGGTTAGATGGAAAGAGAAAATATTTTTGAAATAACAAATTGAATCACTTCACCGAGAAAATAGGTTACAAGGCTGAGAATGTAATATGAGCCTCTCAATGGTCAATGAAGGAAAACAAATTTCGAATGAATAAACTCATAAACGTAATCATAAACACTATTTAAATCTTACTTGAAGAAATACATGAGCGTACGCAAGTTTGAACGTTATTATACCCCTTGTAAATAAAAATCTTATTTTTATGGTTGAAGTTAAGACAATTTCTGCTACATCGTTAGCTAACGAGATGTAAATAAAAGTCATTAACTAACACGATGCACCCCTACTTGCAAAAAAAGTAAGTAAGTAAGTCCAACATTCAACTTAAGAATCAGATTCCTTTGAATTGAGAATCACTTAAAAGTTGATTTCAAAGTAATTAGATGGTCGTAAATTGTTTAAATGTGCATGAAACCTACATAGCGTTAAAAAATCATAATCGAAATTATTTTTTAAACGTAAAAACATTGGGGTTGATAAAGCTAGAAGGAGAATACGCCTAAGATTCAAATGACTATGAGAGACAACGTAACTGATAACTTGCAGGTAGTGAGTGAGAGTACCTCACAGATACCTATGGCATCTGTACTTTTCTGATCAACTTTTCTGTTACGAGTGATTGGGATTGTATGACCGAGTAACACGTAAGAACTTGCCGGATTACATTGTGCAATTTTCAAATAGTTTACGTGTGGCCATATTGTTATCAATGACTATGCTTTAAGGTATGCCTCATCGTAAATGAGTTGTTTATAACCTCCGTTCAAGAAAAATGAGACACTTGGAGTTGTGTAACATGAATTAAATTAACCAAACCGTGACATTTGACTTTTCACTTGCTTTCATTCTCTACCTTACCGCTTTGTAATTTATTAACCTGCAATGATGTGATTCATCCGAAGTGACTGTGATAAGAGTTGACCAACAAGAATGCAATCACTTTATTATTAGTAGTTGACAATTTTTTAACGTATTTGCTAGCAACTCTCATCCAGACAGCAGCTCATTTTTCCAGAGTTAGAGTTGTTTTGTAGGAAATTAATTTATTTCCTCCATTTTTACCTGCATCAGTTTAGCTGGAGAATGTTATATTAACGAACAGTGAATCTATAAATGACTCAGGTTCAGGTAGGAATTCGAGGTTAAGCAGCTGCAACTATCACTTAAGGTGTCGTAAAATATAATAGTATACATTATCTTTCAGAACAAACCATTCCAAAGATCACGCAAGGTCAGCGGCGTCT
>VYYJ01004130.1:0-14290 GCA_021029165.1 Cyphoderus albinus
GTCGTCTCTCTTCTCTAGTCTCTCTTCTCGTCTGTCTCTAGCTAGTCTATTACTTGCTAGGGTAGGAACAGGAAGTTGAACGCAAGTTATATGATGAATGCAATGCAATGTAATGTAAGGTACATATTTATGAAAAAATGTTTGTATATTTTGCCGGGCCGGGCATAGAAAATGAAAAACAAAGTTTTCTTTCTTATTATTCGCAGTCGTAGTATGTATGTATACACATGAAGAGAATTCAATCCAGCATTATAAATTTATGAGGCTTCTTTAGAAAAATCAGCATAATATGCTAAATATTATTTACATATATGACCAAAATGACTCAGTTAATTAAATGTTTCATGGCGCGCTAAATCACTCGTAAAAACTACGGTGTAAAAGACAAGGACACACATATTTTATTGATATCATGTTTCATGAAACAAAACTAGAATTAAAGAGTTTCATAAACTGGTTCATCCAGCACGGTGACCATTCGTCCATCAGCGTCTATCGCATCATAGGTAGGTTGCCAACGTCGTGGGCGTTGATGCTCCATTTTGTGCATCGCAGCAAATCTATTGGCAAATTCCAGACTTCGAGGATACATCGAAAAGTTGAGCCTTTCCCGAAACTGCCTTGGGTCAGTGGTTTGAGGTCGAAACATTGGATGGTCGACTTCTTCAACTGTGGCCTTTTCATTTGTAATCTTCATCATCAATTCCGCTGCAAGATAGATGAAAAAGAGCTGAAGGAACCACAGTACGGTTAGGTACTTCAGTGTGGTCGGTATTCGAAATCTGAAAAAACTCACAATCCTCGTGATTCCAAGTATGAACATGAAGAGAATCCAGAAAAATATTAGGCAACGGTTTTTCTTAGAAATCAGTAAAACCCAAGCTCCAATTACTCAATTTAATATTTTCATCGTAGCATTAAAAGTGTAATAAAACGCATCAATCATTTTGCACACCTTAATCACTCCAAACAGTAAGAGGAATTGTGTAAGGCCTAACAAGAGCGATGTCATGATGGCGTAGCGCATTCCTAACTCTTGAAAATAATTACGTTAATGTCATATATTAAATACATACATATGACATGTTTTAAATCAAACGTTTGTAAAGTATTTTCAGTCTTCGTTACCAAAAGTCTCTAGCTGATTTTGATACTCAGCTTCAGCTTTAGCCTTTCTGTTTTTCACTTCCAAGCCATACCTGTGGAACCAAATCAAATGTCCATGCAATAACACTTGTGTAAGTTTTTATTTCTGTATAATATTTACTTCTCCTCAATCCGCTCGCGAACACTAGGGTCCCTCAAGGTCCGAAAATTAAGCAGTAATTCGTACGCAGTAAGACAAAGCCAGTACATCTTTAAAGGAAGAAGGAAAATTCAAGTTTAAAATCAAATCGCAGCAGAGTAATTTGATAAAAACATTTTTTCTAGCAGATAAAATGCAACTTAATTGTTATACCACTTCAGCAAAGAAAATGTATTTCAGTACAGCTTCCAGTTTAAGTACCAATAACTTTCTTAGGCTCATGATTACTGATTTCTCTGGATGGCTGGATTGAAAAAAATTAAAAATTAACAAGGCAGAGGTTAACAATCTCAATTAGATATGTCTTAGATAAGTAAATACATGAAAGCATCAATGACATGAATATTCAGGAACCAGGCACCGAACAATAATTTTGCCCTATAAAGTCTTTACTAATTTCTTGAATGTCGGATTTCTCTGACCTTCCTTGACAATAAATAAAATGAAATCCATATTTTCCAGTTGATGCAAGATGCCATTAAAAATCGACAAGATTAATAATGGCTTTTTATTTAATGAATCACATCACACAACAAACCATCTCGTTTTCTTAGCCACACGAAACAGGCAGAAATTATCAGTTTATCACCCTATGAAGTGGAATGTTTTTAATAAAATAAAACCCCAATTATCAGTTTATTTCATCTTAAGTTTGCATTGTTATTGGCAAAAATAATTTACGATAACAAAACTTATTCGCAAGCAGCAAGCTTTATGATTGTGCTAATATTACAAAGGTGATTTGTGTTACATACATGTTACATGTTGAAATACTCACTCATCATTTCCAGTGGATATGATTGCAAAAATACCCCTTCTTATTTCAACAAAATATTTAATATGTAATTTGTTGATTGAACATTATATGTTTGGTTTTACTTCTTTCTAGTGTCGAGTTGAGTTTCATTTTAAGCTGCAATGGGATTATGGCATTTTATCCAACATAATCTTTGTAGTAACACACTTGTACTACTTACTAAGTAATTACTAACTAGTGGCAGGTACACTGAAATTTACTATACGGACAGAATTACATTTTACCTATTCCATGCAAATCATTGGCCAAGAATATTGGCCATTGACCTATTACAACTTACGAGACTGACCAATTAGGTTACAATATTTACTCTTTATGCGTCTTTTTTCCTAAGTTGTCAATTTATTTTGGTAGCATCGGCATCACAAGCAGAAATTAGTTTATCTTCAAATAATATAGGTAAGGTATCTAGTTTAGATTTATTCGAAGATTACTACTGAACAAAATTTTTAGTCGTCTATTTCTGTTTTAATGTCAATATTGCAACAATAACTTAATTGTTCTTAATCATACTATATACTATGTTGATTTGACTCAGTTCACTCAAGTAACTATAAATTATAAATTAACTTAAGCACAGTCTTTAAAGAAGAAAATTATATTAATTTATTAACACATGGCAGAATTTTTAAGTTTCTCTCATTAAATAAACATAAAATGTCATCTGTGTGCACGTGCTTCAGTTAATGCTCAGTATGGTTTCTGAAAACTACGCTTTGAAATTCTTAATTTTACAGAGTAACTGTATAGAACTATGGGAAAGTGACAGAAAATATTTGAAGAAGTAAATGAACAAAACTGTATAATATAACAAAGAAGATTTTATTTAGATTGATTCTAGTTGCGTTGCACCTATGCGCGATGCATAGCTGTGAAGGACTTCATAAATGTGGACGTATTGCTCTTTAGTTTGTACAGCGCCCGCTCGATCCTGTCGAATTTTCATGACTAATCTGGGAATGTCTACTTTGTTGTGACTATCATATTCTTTCATGCCTATGTCACAGGCAACAATTGTTCCACTCCTTCCAGTTCCGGGACTGTAAAAATTGTTTAAGATTTAGCATTTGGATCTAAAAGTCTGAAAATTACTTATTACATGCTCTTGGAAATTGACATACCTGCAATGTACTAAAACAGGAGTGGGTTCTTTTGTAAACTTTCTCGATCTGTTTAGAAAGTCAATGGTTTTCTTTGGCGATCCTGGAACTCCTTTCTCGGGCCAGGAGTGGTACCAGAAATGAATAATATCCCTTCTAAGATTTCTCTCCATGTCCTGATTGGATTTATAAAGCACAAGAGCACCACGTTATATTTAGGTTGGGATTTTGTGAAAAGATTAACTGAAAACTATATTAATGTTGAATACCTTAAGCACGAGATAAGACGTTATACAATTGTCAGAAATGTCTCGTTTCTCCAATGTTATCTGAAAGTCGCCGTGAAGTTGACTACAGTCTATTGTTTCAGAGCGGGGGTAGTATTCCGCGCATTTGGCCTGAAAAAATTAATTCAATGAGATTAATTCATAAGAATGAATTAATTTTACTCATATTCTTTACCAGCAATCTACAGTCGACAAAATAATTTTTTTGAACTTACAATTCCCCCCTCGGCGAAATCGGTGAGCATTAAAATAACTCGAACTTGTTGCTGCCAAACCAGACTCCAAAAATCTACAACAGTATCTTCTAATGGTCCCTGTGTAATTATGTACCTCTTCTGTTCTCCATTGACCCCCTGCATAAGAAATTATAAGCACACCAATAAGTTTGTTGAATGTGCAATAAAATGCTATTGATGTGCCAATCCTCTTACCCGAACGTAATTAGCGTTAATATAATCCGAGTTTGGAATATCCTCTTGGAATGTTAGTAAAACTCTGGTGTCAGGCATCGGTATGACGTTCGCATATCTATTTTTTGTTTCAGCTCCATTCGGAATATCATCTAAAGTTGCGGTAACATTTGGAATGGCACGGAACTCACTTTCTAGTGCAGATATTTCAGTCAATGCAGTAGCCAAAGCTGATGCATTCAATGGTTTGGATGGAGCGTTCTGAAAATTGGACAAAAATTAGCACGATTACTTCTACCTATTTACAATAAAATATAAAATATAAGTGATTTTAAACATTTCTATGCATTGATTGTAACTTACAGCATCATCGAAAGCGGCGTTTGTGTATGAGCGTTTCGATCCCCGGAGCCTCTGCTTTCTCCTGAAACTGTTGTAGACTGAAATGTTGTCCAGGCTGTAGTCATCCAAAGTGACTGGGGTGCATCTCTTAGCAAACTTCGTTTGTGACTGACGATGGCGCATGATAAGCTATAAGAAAAAGCCATTGTCATTAGATGGGATTGTCGAATATTAACACGTTTCATGTAAATAAGTTGGGTGGGTTTTATAGACGTACCAGACCAACTCCCAAGAGGAACAAACATACTGCCACGATTGAAGCCACTGTGATGGCTACAATAATTCCGGAATTCTCGTCTGAGGAATCTTGTGGGGAAATGAGATGACTGGCAGTAATCATGCCGACTTTTTTCACCTATTTAAAAGAAAAGGTCAAAGAAAGCCCAGGATTAAGATTTAAGAAAAATAAGTACAATAATGATTTTTTGATTATCTTTAAATGATCAATTTATTTTTGCCATCATACCAGTGACTTTGCAAGCAAAATACATACTCAGAATTAAAGCGTCATTCAGTAAGATTTATTAGTTTCCTTCAAGGTAAATAAAATTAGCATGATATTGAGAGTAGGTAGATGGTAGATCCATGAGACAGATCAATGTCAAGATTTTATGGCAAGAAACTCCTTTACAGGTCTATTCTAAGACTTTTGTGTCTACAAAAAGGGACAAGTTATGAATCATTGACCTAGTAATTCAAATAAACTGGCTGCATACAATGAAAGATGTAAATTGAGCGTGGCGACGCATATGTTGATTAGAGTTAACTTTACATCTAAATGCACCAATTTGAAAGTCTGTGAGACTTGTAAAATCCTGCCTTCTGATTTTAATGCTGTTTAGAAACAAGGAAAGACACAACAAAACCTTTAGCAAATAATTCATTTCATGATCGCGATTATTCCTGCGACACGTCTCATTTAAAACACAGCTTTCAGCCACGCCTGGCCTAAGCTTGTAAATTGGTAGGTGTTAGAAAAAATGCTGACATTAATCCTTTCAATGCAACAAATAAGTAATCATTTTTAGGAAACGTTTAGATTTTATTTTTATGATCAAAGTAATCTTCTAAAATTTAAATTCACGTATCCTTCAGATGTAGTGAATTTTCTTCTTGTTCTTTCAAATGAACATGCATTCGCAATCGCAATAATCAATGAGAAAATCATCTTCAAAGGCAAAGTGAAGGTTAAAAATGTTGTTCGTGGTGTGCTTCTGAATTTTCTCAATAACAAATTTCAGTCTCTCAATGTGAACGTGCGTTACAGGTTGCAACTCTCAATATGAAACAAACGGAGCATTAAAAATGTTTCATGCGTTAAAAAATAAATACATATAATAATGATGAGTTGCTCATTTTACTTGAATGATGAATGTGTTCGTCAGTAAAAACTTTCAAATCAAATTGAAATACATATCAGCGACTATAGTGAATATCGAATAAACCAGCAGATGAATAAGTATTTATGGATGATTTCGCATTGTTAGAAATTGAAAGAGAAATGCTACACTTGACCCAATTAGCAATCATGTCACTAGTTAAAATCAGTATAAAGCTTACCCTTTTGAAAAACATATCATCATTGCTGTGATTACTATCACTCTGTCCATTTCCAGCGTTGTTATTTTCACCACTGCTGGTGTTACTGGTACTTGTCAACCTTGACGAATCATTCCAAAGTCTGATGAAATTCGAGGTTAACTCTTGATCATAACTTCCATTTTTATTATTAAGGTAAAAGTAAACAGACAGCAGCGAATCGTCATCGGCAGACGACATGTTGCCGACACTTGCTTTGTTATCCTCACTCATGTTCGCATTTTTTGTTACGGCTGGGGATGCAGCCATTTTTGTACTTCGGCGAGATCGAGTTATCAGAGGTTGTGCGAACGACTTGTTCAGAAGGGCGTTTTCCCCTGTAACAGATTTATTACTGCTACTTGATATCTCATCAAAGTTCTTGTTCAGGGTCGATGAAGTTGTGTCAGAAACTGTTAAATTTTTTGCTGTATTAAAATCTTTTCCAGTTCGGGATTTTCTGGTTCCATCTTCATTCCTTCTAAATTGAGAAGTGGTGGATGGTGGAGACGTTAGCGGAACTGTTCCTTTCGTAGTTCTGTCAGACAATTTGCCAGTTGATGACGCTCCAGGTTTTCTTGTTGAGGATGTCAATTCGGGTTTGTGAATTTTCTCATCACCTCCAGTTTCGTTGTGGTCCTCAGTGGAATCTTTGGTACTCTTGGAATCACAAGCCAACTTGGTGTAGAACACAATTTGGTCCGGACTCACATTCACATTCCTACGAAAACATTTTACAAATGGGGTTCATATCATATTTGTTATTCCAGCAATCTTTTCGTGACAAGGAAGGTTAAAAATTAAAGCAAGCATTAATTGAGGTTTCATTATACTAAATATATTGAGTACAGTTTTCCTGTTGCTTTCTATTAGCGAAAGCAATGATGAAAATGACCTTGTATTGTGTCGGTCAAACCTAAACATGGTTAGCACATTCCAGAATATTAAATTAAAAAGCAGGCTAGTCCAAGCGATTTTAATGTTTTCCCGAAAGATCTCATGATTATTCATCTAATAATTAGCATGCTTTCATTAGCAAGCACATAATTCGCACTTTTGTTTTTCAGATTCCAGTACTGACAAAAAACTACGTGTTGAAAAATGGCGAACTCTAATTGACTCGCTTTGCTCACTTTATTCACCGTACAACAACGGCTATCTTTATAATATCTTAATACAAAGCTCATTCAACCTGGCGTGTATTAATAGTGAATGTGAAGGTCTTTCAATTACGATAATTATTATTTATACAGGTAGTATGCATTGTGAGTGATTGAAAGTTATATTTCATTTATTGCAAATAAAACCGCAGTAATACTTATTAATGAACCCATAACTATCCGGAAAAAATAAAATTTAAATGTAAATGTAATAAAGTCAGACTTTTGGGATTAATATATGGCTGTTTCAGTTTTAATCTACTGAATCTTGTAATCATAGTGCCGCCGGCCGTGCTTATGCATTATATTTGCTCTTCACTCTACTTCACATGTGGTCTAGTTCCGAACGTTAAAAGTTAAAAATGATAGCTGTTTTATTTGCAAAGAGCACCATTATCGCTCTCCTTTCTACGTTTTCTTTTAGCGTTTCATATCTCACTCTTGTTTATAGCAGAGCGGCGCTTCGCCGCCCCTACGACTTCAATTCGTAGTTTATGAAATGGCTACAAGAGAATCGCTGTTTGACAGGGTTTGGGGTAAGAATTCTGAGATAATTAATGGTTGAGATTTGATATACAATTTCCAGACCAATAAACGAACTTTTCCTTTCGTTTCCCTCGCAGTAATAACTTTAGAAAAATTGAATTTGACACTAATGTTCAACCAAGATGAGTTATGAGTTCGTTCCGGCTGAACGCTTGAAACTTAACTACATCATCAAAGCCGGCAGTAATGACAAAACGGCAATAAACCATGCTTTTTAATTATACTATGCAAATAGTCAGTGTGTTTGCAAGAGGGTGATTGTGAATCGATTAAGTAAACCAGCGCACTCACACCTCTCAGGTTAGGGTTATGGTAGCTAGGCCAAGGAATTCATATTTTGTTAAGTGTAACACTGTGGCAAAAAACATGAGTACATCAATTATTATTGTGTGCACTAAACACATTTTCTCCTGAGAGAAGTTCATGAAGAACAAATAACGAAATATGACTTTGCTGTTGTATGTACCGTTAAAATCATTAATCGTTACCAGATCTTACTCTTGGGATTTTCATGCAATAAAAATATACTTTTACGCTGCTTTGCATATTACAAAGATCTCACATAGTCTTCTGTTGTCACAACGAGTTATTCAATTCAGTAATTCATTGTGCATCACATCTACATCAACATCAATGCAAACCGACACGGTGGTTGACTAGTTTGTTCTCACAAATTGGCATTGTTAGAGTTCGCATAATTCTCGAAGTTAAAACGAGTCTCATTTCCTGGTCTATTGTTTGCTCTTGATACTGCTGCGACTATTACAAAATTACAATAATCCATTCATTTTCTATAAAGGTAAAATATGATGTCGACATGAAAATTATTTACATAGTTTTCAACCACATAATGATGAGAGTCTTATACGATACATATATTTAGTTAATTAATAAAACAAGTGTCTACTAATCCATCAAAACTTTTATTTTATTTGCCCTCTCAAGGCGCCTCGTTCATTTTCAGTCACCACAACAAAAGAAAAAAATTACGAAATTCTATTCGGTAAGTTGCATTTCATTTTATTCTATCGAGGGTTGGCTGCCTATGATTATTAATCTGGGATATAATTAACCGTTACATCAAACGTGATATGCAATTTAATGGCCAAATGCAATAATTATTACGGTTTTAACGTCAAGCCACGCTTCGCCGTCACCGCTACGGCACTTAAATACACGTCAAAAAAGGCATAATTGCAAACGCACACTGTCACTTCGTACGCCTCATTGATTTACACTTGTTGATAATAACTGGAGTAGGTGATAAAGAGTTGCTTGCGATACATCTTTATTGCTACGAAGCTGATAAAAAGGCTGAGAAACGCTTTGAAAGCACTATAATTAAGGAGCAAGTGAAGAATTCGATTTCATTTTGAATTCAAAATGCATACAATGTACGTAAGCATTTCTAACTTTGCATAATTTATTTTAATGTCTTAATTGTGTCCTGACTGAAATCAAACTAATATAAAATCATACATTTTCTAACTGTTTACAAAATAATTAAGAGATAAGAATTTTCAGCATCTCGTTAGCCTCTGTATAATCTACAACAGAACAAAATGAGATGAATGTTGTAATATGTAATGGAGATCATGACTGAAATCGAGAAAGAAGATTTATTAAATGATTTGCGTTTAGAGATAGCAGACTTCAAAGTTACTAATTAACAGTGTAATGCTATTAGAAGATTCACATAATACATGAGTGTGTGCACTAGATCAAGAATAATCTTGTTGTAGATTAACTAAACAGCAGAAAGTTATTTAAGTAGTTCATTTACTCACGCCATCATTAGCGAAGTTTAAAATAATTCTCCGCGAACTGCTTACAATGTTTAGCCAAAAGCAAGTACACACGTGACCAATGCGCCTGATTATCTTATTAACTGATAAACTAAAACTATGAAATAGTTTTATATGATTAGTGTAGCACAATTCCATCAAACCCTGTGATTGATGATTGTTATGTGAACTTTTTTCAACCTATTTAACCGCACCCCTATCATTTGATTTTTAATGTAATGCTATATCAAATTAAACAAGCATTTGATTTTTTAAATATTTGATTAAAAGCATAAGAAAGAAAAAAATGAGCATCTTGATGTGTTACAGTTACCAGTTATCATTATTGCTTACTAGAGTTATGCATTAATGTTTTGAATGGTATGCATAATGCATAAATGAGCTACGCAGCGTTAAATAAAATTGCAGTGATAACAATTGAGTTATTGTTTCTTTTGCTTTCCAACTTACTTTTGGGTTTCGTAAACCGTGACGATCATCGCTTTGAAATTTGTCAAATGTGCGCAAAACACAGTTTGGGATACGTCCAAGTCCATCTGCACCATTATGAGAACATGCACAGTGCCAATGCCAAAGGATTCGCCAATTCCAAATGGCGTTTTTTCATCTGCTAACGTGGTAGTAATTTCGTTACTTGCTTTGTCCGCTGTGCTCGCATTGTCATTTTTATCTCCGCTTTCGAAATTAACTCCTCCGCCCTCATGCTCCTTTGTTTTCTGATGGTCATCATCATTGTCTGCAACCCCATTGTGACTAATGTCACCAACACCACCGGAAGACGATGCTTCTTCACTTTTGTTCTTGTCGCTTTCTGAAACATCCTCACCGGATGACTTTGGTGGTTTCAATGTTGTCGTTGGCTGTTGTTTCTTTAGTTCTTCTTCACTCAAATTATTGTCTTCCAAACTTCCAGGAATTTGAATTTGATTCGTTGTCGTCTCTACTACAGAAGGCCTAGATGTGGTCGTAGTTGGCGTTTCTGTTGTCGTTCCCTCAGTTTTCGAACTTGGTTCTGTTCCAACTGGCGGATAAATGTCAATATCAATGGTTGGTGTTGAAGCGCCTTCTGCAATCTCTGGCTGCAGAGTTGTAGGAGATTGTGAGGTGGAGGATTTTGTTGATCCAACGCCATCCCAAAATTGAGGTACTGATGGACTAGTTGTAAAATATTTCCCGTACAAGCTTGTAACAAAGCTGGTTGTGGCCGTGGCAGCAGTGTCGTTGGCCACTGTGTCATTTACTTCCGGACTGTGTTCCGGCTGTGGAGAGCTTGGGTGCTCATGCTCTTCGCTGACGCCATCCTCCGGATGATGCTCAGTGTGGTCATCTTCGTCATCGTGATCCGTCATGTGCATACTGTCATGATCAGGGAATGTGTACGAATACATGGATGACGTGGTGAATTCGTAAGAGCTTGATGAAAAGTGTGGGTGCTTCACTTCAGTGGAGTAAACACTCTTCATTGCTTTTGTTGTGACCACAGGTGTGGGTTGAATTGGATAAGGTATTACACTCGAGGAGGAATAATTTGGATGATTGTCCTCATTATGTTGCCCATTATGCTCTTGTTTGTGCTCTTGGTCATTGCCTTTATCATCATGTTGGTCATTATGATCGTTCTCAGCATGCTGAGATGAGTGCAGTCCCACGGAGTGAACCCCAACTCGGCTCGTTGAGACATGCACGTCTTCCACAGAATGACTAACGGAGATAGGAGGACCTTCACCATCATTAAATGTAGACTTTACTGAAGCAGTTGGACTCGCGAAAATGGATGGAGGAAGGGCAGGAGTAGGGTGTACATTTGGATGGCTCTCCTTTTCAGCAACTTCGCCATTTTCGCTGTCCCGATAGGGTCTATCATGATAACTATCCCCATTTGTAGATGAAGATTCTTCATCGTTACCCGCTACATTAAAGGTTGAGGTAGGTACAATCCGTGGAGTTGTATGCACAACGGTGTGAGTCACAGTGACTGTAACAGAACTCACACTACTCAAATCGGGGGAATCTGATACGAAATGTAAATTTCCTCCTTCATTTCCGTAATCGCTGGTCCCGGTTGGGAATCGGATTTGTGAATAATAATCACGATATCTGTTGTTGTTGTTAACATTGTCACCTCCGCCAGAATTTCTGTTGTAATTGTTCGCAACAATTTTCCCATGAAATGGTTCCGTTTCCTCTGTATCGTCTTCACTTTCTGTAGGTGCATGTCGCACTCCCATTGGGATAGGGTAAGCTGGTGTCGAACTGTCTTGTGAGAAGAATTCTGTCGTTCCGAGTAAATCGTCATCATTATCTTGATGGTGATCATCGTCCTCATGGTCATTATTGTAAGCATTATGTGTAATACCAAACTCTTCTTTGAATACTCGTCGTGAGGTAATAATTGGACGTTCATTGCTTGATACTGAACTTGGCCTAATCACATTGCTTTGCATTGGCCTGTAATCTAATGCAGCAGGTGCGTCAGCAGTTAACCTGGTGCGAGTGTTATTAACACTCAATAAACCTTGAGTTGTTGCAGGTGCTTCTGTGGTAATAAATGATGAGGTATATTCTGTGATAGGACGAGGTGATGTTCGTCTTGAATTTAGCTTAACCCGTCTCACTTTGTAAGGGGGTGTTGGTAATGCATTGCTTCCAACAGGCTTATTACTTTCTTCATCTACGATTCCAGTAGGAATGCCGAATGTGGCGGTTTCGTCAACTACGCCAAAACCCGACTGACTTGCAGAAGAAACAGTGGGAGTGGCTCCAGCCGAAGAGTTATTTAAGTTTTCATATGTTGTGCCAGCAGCATTCTCAGACACGTTGTTATTATACAGGGAGTCTTCATGGTCTCTCATTATGATTGGCTTGGGTCGTTTCACTTTCCCAGCAGCGCTTGCTAATGATGAGGTTCCAAAGCCTAGAATGGCTCGACTAGAAGAGAGTGGTGCTGAGGCATTGTTGTTGGTTGTATCGTTGCTGCTGTGTATTAAAGGGGTAACTGGAATGGTCAAGTTTTTACGGCTGCTTTCATCACCACCGGAAATAGAGGGTGGTGAACTCCGCTGATAGTGAGTAGCTTGGCTGTACCTATCATGACTAGCATTCAAAAGACTGTTCGACTCTGTCGTTATGTCCAACCCTGTTGCTGGCTGCAGAGAATCTGCTGAAGAGGCTGTTGTGGGTAATGTACTTGCGCTTGAGTAATTCTTGACCGCGGTTGATGCTCGCTCCGCATTCCTGGGTGCTGAGACTTCCTCCTCGCCAGCTTTGCTGGAAACGGTTGAAGTGAGAATCGAGTTGCCATAAATAGAACTTAAAGATGACCCGCCTGTTGTGTTACTGCTATCTCTACCTAGCGAAATTCTCTTTCTCTTGATTATTCTGTTATGTAGATTATTATTATGATTATTACTACTATGATTTATCACAGGTGAGGTGGGACGAGCACGGAGTGATTGCTCTGGTTGAAGCCGCTGTCGCGGATGAATAGTTGGATGGTGATCGGCATTACTCCTTGAATAAAACGTACTACCATTTAAATCAAAATTGTTACTGCTAAAATTACTATCTCTATCTTTGTCATTGTCTGAGTTTTCTCTCACTGTTGTGACTTCACTAGCATTACTATTACTATCACCACTATTTGCTTTATTACTATCATTATTGCTATTGCTATTATTGTTTGCTGAGGCGGAAAGTGAAATTGCATTCAAGACGCTTTTAGAGCTAAGACCGCGTGTGCCAATTCGGCCACTGCCATTTTTATTCATTTTATTAGAAAGTAATGTTTGTGGATTCACTGAGGGAGAGGGGCGAACGAGGGAGGCGAATGTGGTTGAGGCGCCTGACTCGTCAGACTCCAATCTGTCGTTTTCTTCCGGTGGGAAGATTGTGTCACCAACTTCACCACCACCAGCGACGTTGTCATCATCATCGGCAGCGGAGAATGTATCACTCTCATCTTTCTCAAAGCTCAACGAATCTCCATCTTCGAGATTGCCCAATGAGTTGGCAGAGGTGGAAACCGCTTCGCCGGCAGAATCATCTCTGTCCGTTGTGTTTGGCACAACATTATCCACTTCATCGTCGGTGAGCAGCTCCGCAGTTGTTTGGCCTGCCGACGAGGATAATGATGCTGATTGCTCACCATCTTCCTCTGCGTCTGCGGCGTTCGCGGTAGCTGCCCCGGTCCCGTTTCGCTGTGGTCTGCTACCCCTCGAGAAATCACTCTCTGTTGAAAATGATTCGCTCGCATCAATATTTCCTTGGCTTTTTGCTAATGGAGATGATGAGCCAGCGTTGTTTAGCGGAGTCGCTGTTAACTCGTCCGTTTCTTGGCTTGATAGCTGGCGTTGAGGAATGAGCGTCGTTTCAGAAATGTCTGGTTGCAGAAATGATGCAACTGTTGTTGGCAGCTCGGACTCTGCAGATTCACCATTTACACCTGGTGTGTTTGGTGTGGTCGTCGTTGTTGTCGTTGTCCCATTTAGTTTTAAGGCGGTTGTGAAAGAAGTGGGTGTCGAAAGTAGCCCAAGCAGTACCGCCGTAAAGATGAGGGATTGGATGGTCAAAACCCTCATTATTGCTGAAATAAATAAAAAGGAAACGAATAAATGAAAATGAATGAAATCCTCAAAAAATTACCTGTTTCGAGTTTAACAATTTTCTAAAGTAGATGTCATTTATTTTACGATTGTACGTTTTTGAAAAATGGAGTTTGCAATCGTGGTGGTGGGTAAAATGCATTTCGTGTTTATTTGTGGTTGGGTGTTAAAAATCGGAAGGATTTCATTTCATTTAAAATACATTACTGGGCTATGCAAACCCATTCAAAGCCATATAGTCTTATAAAAGTTAATGTCCGTGCCGGGAATCGAACCCG
>VYYJ01004131.1:0-14289 GCA_021029165.1 Cyphoderus albinus
TCTCTCGCAATATTATGTTTCAGTTTTATTTTCGAAATTCACATCACTGCTTAACAATACAGAAGTTGAGTTGAGCGTTCTGTTCTTTTGAATGCATGTCGTCGGCACAGAGTACGGCATTAAGACAGTCGATCCATGTAAATAGAAAGTTTGGCAGGAAAAAGCCATGATGACGGGATTAACCATGTTTTGCTCCATAATATTATATCCATAATGTTACTATTTCTTCTGTCATGTTAGCGTTTCATCAAAAAGTTGTGTTTTCCTCCATCTCTCTTTCTCTCTTAGAGCATGTCGGGTAGTTTATTTGGACTTTGGAAGAAACTAGAAACTACGCAATTCTATTATTAGTATTCGAAAGTGGACCTTTTACTTCTTTTACTTTTTGTCTGAGGCAGGTTACACGTATTTCTCTGCAATTATTAATTTATACCCAGTCTCTGCCAAAAATTGAAAAAGTTAATAAATAGAACTTGGCAATTAATTTTCATGATATTGGGAAATCAAAAGCTGTTACTTGTGCCTAATGCCTTAAGGTAAGATTCATCCAGTTTGAATGTAATAAATGATAAAGTTACACAAACGCTTGCACAACACGCACAAGTTCAGATGTTCGTGTTCCCTTTGACTCTTTCTTGTGTAGCTATCCAACAAAAGACTGATTCAACAAATGTCAGTTACGTTTAACAATTCTAACCATACTTTAATTGTAATGAAAACAGTTTTTTTCTTTTTTTGACACAATTAAAAAATGCCTGTTCTATTTTTATTTAAATTTCACGGAGATGGAATAAAATAAATGCGAAAATGACATTACTAATTTTTATATCAGTGACTTTTGAGTATGATGACAATGAGCAAGACAATGCTAGGGGAAAAGCCATTTATTGGTTGTTGGGAAGAAGGGAGACATTGGAAGTGGTAAGCGGATCCGGGAAAAGCCAGAAAGTCAACGTACCAGAGAATTGGATACGCCTTCAGCAGCCGATCGAAACGGGGAGACCCAGCCCACTCCCTGCTTTCAATTGGTTTTTCCACTTTTCATCTCACTCTTTTCTTTCTTGCACATTCTCACATTACACTGTTGTAGCTCACATCAAATCATATAGATTTCTATCTATCTCAGCATCATCTCGATCTCACTGCAAGTGGGTGACATAACCGGGGACATTTGAGAAGAACATAAAACAATTATTAAGGTACCTACATGAATTGGAACAATAAACAACAACAACAAATATGTTTTACTTTCTCATTGTATTTGTCATTGTAGATTGCATATGAAATTCTTGGGTAACTGATACAGAGAAATTGGGAGCAGCGAGTAGCGGATGCGAACCTTAACAGCTCCGTAGAAGCACAAAGTAAGAATAACGAAAGGATGTAGCAGGAAAACAGAGTGTGACTGACAATAAGAGGAAAACTCATTGCATTATGGAGCAGCCAATCCCTGAAAACTACCCGAATAGAAAGTTATTCATGGACCGAGTCCCCGTCGAAAACCACATCGAAGGCACGCTACCAGGCACAATAAAATGAAATGAGCACGCAAGTAACTCCAACTCTTACATAGTTTTAGAGACACACGGGATAGAAAATTTCCTGATATGATGATCTGATCACATCTTGCCTTTTTACTTTACACTTCACGAGACTCCATCTCACTCCGAGTTGAGTGGCTCCAGAACAGCTTCAGAAAGACATGACTACACAACTTTCCACTGTGAACTTCTCCAGTTCCTTTTCACCTTGTGTGATCTCCAGAGGGAGAGAGATAAAACAGGTTTCACTTTCTTTTCCAGGAAATTCTCAATCTGCTTGTACCATAGCATACCCGAAGTGAGGTCACAGTGAAACTATTTCATTTACAGTGTTGGGGCAAAGTGAAACTCGGGTGTAACGACAGCATAATTTAGTATGAAAATTGATATCATGGGCACTGGTGACCGTTTGCTGGATATTCCGTGCAAAGTGTGTGGCGACCGCAGTAGTGGGAAACATTACTCAATCTATTCGTGTGACGGTAAGTCGTTATTCTTATTATAATTAATATTTACTATATTTAATACATAAAAACAATTTGGCATGGCTTTTACAAGCGAAGGAATTCATGAAATGCTACAATTGCGACTACAAATTACACGTCAATGATAAATTCTTATAAAAATGTAGGTAAATAATTAAACGTTACAATTCATACAAGCAGCAAGCAAACCCTTAAGCAACTAAATACCATACTTAGGCTACTACACATTACATTTTACAAGCTCAGCCTATTTCAGCACTGCAGTTAGCTGATGATTGTGGGCGTAATAAGCCCAGCGGCGTAAGCATAGACCTTGGAAATTTTTTCCTCTAAAAAGTACCAGTGCCAGGCCGCTTCAGTATAAAAAATCGTCTCTTTCCAGAGAGTCCAACGATCGTCTTCGATGTCAGTGACCATGGCGTTGTCCCGATAAGCCACGACAAATTCGAGATATGCCTTCCCCGAACAAATCAGTTGAAGCATGCACTGGTAAAAGTAGTCACTTGACCTCTTCAATCGGAGCACTCCATCTTCCCCAAAAGCACAATACTCGAGGTATTGTGACCCATTCCTCGCACGTCTTTTCATCATGTCCGGAATGGAGTAATAAGGACATTTAACCTCGATTAAGCCATGCTCGCCAATTAGTCCATCAGTGGTTGCTGTGAGGTAACCACAAGGGTGGGGAAAGTTTTGATTTTGGGCGACCACATTGGGCACATTATAAATGCGTGCGTACCTATTAAATCATGAATCATTAAGTCATCATCGTAGCATAGTTTTAAATTCGGAATGCTGGTAAAAAGTGAATTGACTTACTGTTTAATTGCTTCTTTTTCCCACTTTATTCCATGTGCAGTGGCTGCTGTATTAAATTTTGGCCTCTGAAATTATGAATATATATATATATATATATAGAGAGAGAGAGAGAGAATATATATATGAATGTGAAAGTAGAAAACAGCACTGTCTCTTACATCAATTAATGCATTCGTCAGGCTCGAATCCTTTGCTTTGCCAGAATAGCGTACGAACTGCCCTATAACTGACCCTGAAACCTGCATGTAATGTGCTGCCTTCCATTGTAGGTCACCATCAAACGCATTCTCAATAATTTGAAGATTTTCCAAATCTTCTGGCGTCAAATTAGCGGCTGCTTGCACAATTCGGACAGAATGGGCATTTCTAACCTATATGTAGAACAGTGTTGTCTACATCATCTCAATTGAAAACCGCTAGTACATACTGTTTTAATAATTATACTTACATGCTCATAGAGTTTATGCACATTCTCTGTGACAAGTGGGCACATTTTGCATTTTTTTGGCGAACTAAACCATTTCCTTGAAGTTGCGTACATCTTGCCCAACGGAGTATCGTCGAACTTGATTCCTTCTTCTTTCATCATTCTAGAATCAAACAAGCAAATGTTAATACTATAAAAAATATGCCTCCTCAACAGCTTACTTACGTTTCGCTTCTATCCTTCATTCTATGATACTCCCGTTTTCCACGCGTAAGGCCATCACTTTTCGCCCGTTCACGAAGGTAGCGAAAGTTCCCCTCTCTCTTTGCCCTCATCTCCTGAAAATCATCAAACGTTTTCCCTTGGTTCTTCCATTCCAGATATCTAGAAAAATATAATTGCCTATCATGAATACGTACACTTTAATATTATAAATATAATTAAATTTTAAAATTTTACCAGTTATTTTATTAAAACTTTCACTTACTCGTCATATAATTCCGCTTTGATAAGACGGGCTCTTTGCATCTGGGTAATTCCGTCGTCGATCTTGGGGGTTCCTTTGCCTTTACCCTTGTTCGTGCCACGAACGTAATCAACTGGCCAACCTCCAGCATTTCGCTTCCTTTCCATAATTAAAATTAATTAATTTAAGCAATTGACTTTGACTTTTTCAATTAAAATGTTCTTTACAATTAAAGAAAGAGTTAAAAAAAACGTCCGAAAAGATCTTTCGTATGCTTTCCGTGAGGATAAAAATTGCGTGATTGATAAGCGACATCGAAACCTGTGTCAGTATTGTCGACACCTAAAATGCCAGGCTTTGGGAATGAAGCGTAAACAGTTTTCTCTTAATATTCTAGCATAATTCGTTTATTCGAAGCATCATCATATGTATAATTAATACGTACGTGGTGACTAGATTAGCATTGAAAGCGTATCATCATTTATAAATAAATAAGCATGGAAGACGACAAAATTTGTTTTCTTTCATGCAACGTTTGGTTTAAATTCCATTTTTCTTCCTCAAAATTTAAATATTCTTTGTCTTGTAACCTTTCTCTTTGTTTTCCTCTCTTAGGCTGTTCTGGATTTTTTAAGCGGAGCATTCATCGAAATCGTGTGTACACCTGCAAAGCACAGGGCGATCTCAAAGGTCGCTGTCCCATTGACAAAACACATCGGAACCAGTGCCGTGCGTGTCGACTCCGAAAGTGCTTTGAGGCATCCATGAACAAAGACGGTGAGTTCGATATTTTTTCTATATTTCTTTGAATAAAGGTTTTAAAAAATACTTCTCATGTTTTCACCCAATTTGTTTTCACTGGAGAAATTAAAAAGTCACATTTATGATCCAAACTGTCCCAAGAACGTTGAATTTATAGCTTTCCTTTAATTAAATTCTTTTCAACAAAATGGTGTGGTAGAAAGTATGTAATTCTTTAGAAATCAAATCTTCGGCATAAACCGAGCCAAGCCTAGCAGCCAAAAAATTAGAAAAGCAATAAGTTATTCGCAGTGAAAGAGAAATCTCACAATGCCCATGTAACGTGTGCCATGATCTAGTCACGCTATCCTCTTAACAGGATTTTTATTTTCTTATTCAGCCGTTCAACATGAAAGAGGTCCAAGAAAGCCCAAGCCTCCCAAGGATCTGCTGAATCACTCTTCTGCATCCACCTCTGGTGGAAACGGAGGGTCCCATGGGGGAAGTCAACAACATCGTCATCACCAGCATCATCATCACGGTCACGGTCATCATCATCATCCAGGACATCATCATGGAATCCCTTTACATCCACATCATCCTCTTCATCCACCTCCTCCACCTATGGTCCCTCCCACGGTTTCCCAGCCGCCTCCTCCCTCATTACCACCTCCACCGCTTCACGCTCACCCACCTCATTCCGGACCCCATCATCTTGCTCATCTTTCGGTTCCAATTGCGGTTTCAGCATCCTCCTCCTCCGGATCATCTTCCTCTTCCGCTTCTTCATCTTCCTCCGTAGCTTCAAGTCTCGCTCTGAGTCCCGCAGCCGCAGTGGCAGCCGCCGCTGGATTACAGTTTATCATCTATTCGAGCTGCTGCAGCGGCAGCAGCTGCTGCCGCCTTGAGCGGTGCAAATCCAAATTCGGCAACCTCGCCTGCTTCAATGTCTGTCACCTCAGGTGGCAATTCCACCCACAGCAGAAGCCTAACCACCGAAAGTGGAATATCCACAATGAACGGAGCACCTTCTGGAGTCATCAGTTTATTGCCCTATCACCTTTCCAGCTTGCACGCCACTGCACAACATCTTTTTGCGCAACACGCAGCCGCTGCCGCAGCAGCAGTTGGTCACCCATCAATTCTGGATGGCAACGGCGGATCAGGTGCTCCAATAATGCCCAGTTCATTTCCCAGTCCAGCTGCACTTCTTGTTCATCCCTCCGCCAAACTTCTTCAAACACTTCGAGCAGCAGAACAGTATCAAGAGGTCATTTGTGGTCCCCGATCAAACGAATCCACGTCAAGTGGCGCAGGGAATGGAACGGGAAATAATAACAATCGTTTAGTAAGTGCTTATTCATCCACAGCAGCAGCCGCCACGGGTGCAGCAACGTCCCTCATTTCGTGGAATCCCACCTGGGAGGCAGTTCAGGAAACTTCTGCGCGTCTGCTATTTATGGCTGTGCGTTGGGTAAAAGGACTTGAGCCATTCCAGACGCTATCAAAACGCGATCAGGTATGAAATGTCACATATTATTTTCTGGGGTACTCTGAGAAAAAATGGGTTCAATCTGAACATTTCCTTTTTAGCTGCTCTTACTGAGCGAATCATGGAAAGAGCTGTTTCTCCTCCATCTCGCACAGTGGTCCGCATTTCTCGACCTTCCAACACTTCTCAGCGCAGCCAAATGCCCGGAAAGATTCTCCAAGGACGAGTTGGTTCGTCAAGACATCAATGTGATTCAGGACATCATGGGAAGGTTCAGGCAGCTTTCTCCGGATCCCAGTGAATGTGGCTGCATGAAAGCTATAATTCTTTTGAAGCCAGGTAAATAAGTTCAAATTGCCAATCAATATAAATTTCATCTTATTTATAATCCCTTCATTTTTTGAACATATTTTCCTCCATTTTTACAATACAGAGACAACAGGACTTTTAGACATTCAACCCGTCGAAATGTTGCAAGACCAAGCACAATGTATTTTGAATGACTACATACGAGACAAATACTCCCGTCAGCCTAACCGTTTCGGCAGAATGCTGCTTTTAGTTCCTAGCTTGCAATCAGTGAGACAGTCAACCGTAGAAACGCTCTTTTTCAAGGATACCATCGGTGAGATTCCGATGCAGAGGTTACTCATAGACATGTATCAAATGGACAAGTTTGCTTGAGAAGGTTCTTTTCCTTCCTCTTTCTAGTTTAATTTTAATCTAGTCATCTATAACAAAAAAACACAGCTTCAGTTTCTCTTCACTGTTAATATAAAGTTAGGTCGTTATTCTTAATGTAAAAGTGCACGCATCCACTCATTAATGTAAATGTAAGGCTGCTAAATTATCAATCTCTGTTTTCTTCACTAATTATACAAAGGAAGGAAATTAAAATAAAAACGACATCAATTAATTAGAAGGCTAAAACTCGACTAAAGTACAAACATTTACTTACTTTTCTCCATTTCCTTTCATTCATCCATTCTTCTGCTCATTTTCCTTTTTCACATTATGTCCATATCAAAACTTTCTCATTCTCTTGAAAAAAGTTGGAGGAACAAAAAAAAACTTTTTTCTTTCTTCTCACTAATTTTCATTTTTTAAAAAGGAAAGAAGCCCGAAGGTAGAAAAGCCTTCTTTTTTCATGTCTCTGTCATCAACAACTCAACTCAACAGCATCATCATCATCCACGTTAACATTAGACGAAAAGTAAAAAAGGCTCCAGAACTTTTCATCTCTCTTTTCTTTTCTCCAGCACGAACAAAAAATGTGAACACCGGAATGATTTTTTCTCGGATATATGATGAGTAAAAAATAGGCAAGGAATCTATTCTATGTATCTTTTCTTGCGAGACGAAGCAAACCTGGTAAACGCAGTGAATGGGGCGCACCAGCATGATTCCTTAAAAAGACTTTCTCCACTGATGATGAGGATAATAATATGCCTTGGCATGGCAGGCAAACAGCGAAGACGGGTACCTTTTTGGTTCATAAGAGCGAGCAAGTTAGCCGAGCAGGTAAAAATATGATGATAATGGTGATGTGATGGCGATGATTCTTTGGAAAGTTGGAGTGAATTGTAAGCGAAGAGAAAAGATGTGCCAGCCAAAAGGGAAAAAAGTAGGAAAGTAAAAAAGTGCAACTTCTTTTTTTTTCTTTTCTTCCTTCTTTTTGGTCAAATTCACCGGAAAAATTGTCTGTCTTTCAGAAAAGAAATTACCCGTATATTGTTATTATCATCCATCTCCTTTCCCCTTTTCCTCTCTTTATAAAACATTGTTTCGACCGGAGAAACTCGACTGGAAAAGTGGATCGACACTGAAGAAAAAAGATGATGATGAAAGTGAAAGCATAAAAGGAAAAAATAGATCCCCTTCTTGTTCTCATATGTCGAACTTTTCCACGCTGGATAGATGGATAGATGAATGTCTCCAGTCTTGCTGCTCTCCCACGTGGATTTTTCACTGGACTTTTTTCTTAGGAAAAAAAGAAATTCGCTGAGCAAGGTAGATATACTTTTCTCTTATTTTCTAACGAACAGTCGTCAATCGTCTAGTGTGAAAAATCACGCAGTCAATTTGACGAGATGGAAAGTTTTTTTCCTACAGTGGAAGCCAAGTTAAGAAAAAAGAAAAAAAGTAAGCAAGAGGTAATGAGCATATGTTCCCACCATCCTTTCATTTTTACTGGAAATCCTCCAGAGTTCGGAAAATTTCTCAGACAATTGATTTCGGAGGGAAGGAACCATTTTGATCATTTCCACCAAAAGCTTGCTGAAAAAGAAAACTTCTTATTCAATAAATGAATTTTCATTTTTTAAACCAAAAATAGTGTATAGACTGTTCTCTACTTTTAGCTGACAGCTAGCTGATTAATTTGGAAAGAGAGGAGGAGAAAAGTAGAAAGTGGTGTTTTTATTAAGAGAATGGTTAAATTGGCTTCCGGGTGGGGAAACTTAAGAAAAGATCGCAAATGGATTTTTAAAAGTGGATAATAAATCTGTGCTTGGGAACGAACGAGCATATAAATTAAAGGAAAAGAAATGAATGATGCATGTGTTTGCATAATGCTGCGCCTTAAATAAAAAAATAGAAAGAGAAAACTATCCCTTGCTTCTCAGGACTTTCGCCCTGACAAATGAGGAAAGATTGTTGAATAAAGGGAAAGAAAATAGCGAAAGTGCTCAGGGCAGAAGAAAAAATAAATTAAAGGTGGTGAGATTCGTTTATTTTTTGAAAACATGGCCGTTCTCGTCGAAGGCAATGAAGAATGCTAATAGTATTTTCTTTTTCAAAACTAGGGAACAACATTTTTCGAGAAGGAACTTGGAAAAGAAAGGAAAGGTTAGGAGATTGAGATGACTCTATTTTTCATCAAATGACAATGATGCAATGCTGACAAGGGGAAAGGTGGAGGTGGAAAGAGGAAGAGGATAACAAGTTGATCATGATGACGAAGATGACGATGATCAAGTGCTTTCTTTTTAATGTATTCATTTCACATTGTGCTTCCTATTCTTATTTCTTAGCTATCCTTCCCGGCTTTTCATTTTTCTTCCCGTGAATTATGTTTGCTTTTAGTGTCTTCTTTGTAAAATAATATGCAGAGTGAAGACAGGAGCAATAAATATTAAGTGAGAGATAATTTGTTTTCTCTTTTGCGTCTTCTACTCAACATCTTTATTGTTGCGGCTACTTGAAGTTTCATGAAGATTTGAAAAATCACTGTATTGTATTTTAAGTGTATCGGATACAGCAACTAATAAATACATCACGCACACCAACATTCATCCAAAAACAGAAAATCAATATATTTCCATTATTTATGAAATACTATTTTACATATTTTTCGTAATTGCAGTTCTATTGTGTAATTGTGTTCTATTTACGAGTTAGATTGCATCCCAAACCAAGTTTGCTGTATTAAAATGATGAATTTCTCATTAGGAAAGAGTGACACTGTAAGGCAATAACTTGCAATTTTCAATAATAACTGAATTGAAATCAATTTTGTAACCCTAAGCCGTCTACGTCTAGCCAGGTAGCCAGTTATAAGGTTTTATAAATACTAAAGGACTCTATTTTTATAGGATGACGGTGGCACCTGTACCCTTATTGAATGATGTCATCCGAGTTCAAAATAAAACCATCATAAAAGCCATTATATTACGACAAAGAACATTTACCCAATACGACACGATTACAACATCCACCCATTCACCCTAGAACACCCGCCTACCTACATGAACTGACCACATCGTTTTTGTGATGTGATGTGATCACCACCGCAAGTTAGCAAATAGAACATGAAGAAAAACATGGTTACCTTTTTAGGTAGACTTACACTGTTTTCTTCTCTAGAGTGGTCATTACTTCTTTCTAGTCTTTCGAGAGCCAAGTAAACAGAATGTAAAGTCCACTCCATTTCCTCCGAAACTTATTGTTCAGTGGGTTTTGTTATAAGTGCTAAATCCATCAAACCCACGGACCATGGCTAATCCTAGAGCAAAAAGAAAACTTTCTTTTTCTTCTCTTTTTGATGATGATGCCACTTGGACATGATGATGCAATGTGGGGGTATTGCAAAGCTAGATCTCAATTTTTGATCCATCCTCTCTTTTTTCTTCTTCACTTGAACTACTTTCACACAACAAGCTTATTTTTTCACACACTCCGGAAACAAGAAAAACATGAGAAAAAGGGAGAAAGCCGCGGTCGTGTCTCTCGTCTAATGCTCTGGTACCTGCTTAGGTACACACACCACAATTCTAATAGCGTCTACTTTTTACAAATGTAATACAGAAATAATAATAAGGGGAAGAGAGAAAAAGACATCAAAAGTTGTTTGTTTGCTTTTTTGCACGAAAAAAGTGGACAAGTGGAAAGAGCAATAAAGCAAAAGTAAACTTTACTCGACGTGACCAAAGCGAAGGGAGAAGACCTTAATGTTATGAACCATGAACCATGTACACTCATTTTTTGAAGTGGAGATGGCAATAAAGTAGTAAGACAAGTAGGGAATACTTTCTTCCTTTTATTCTCGCTGGAAATGCTCGGAAAGAAAAAAAGGATCACCATTTTTATTCCTTTTTTCACTCTCCATCATCGTTATTATTGTTCACACTCCATAACATACGAGAAGCGAGGAAACAATGGGCAAACGTACTTGAAAAGCTTAGCGGGGTGAAAGAAAAAAGAAAAGAAGAATATATCTTTTTATAATGGCCAAGTAGTTTGGAAAAAGTTTAGTGGTCAGTCGTGGTCGGTCGGTCAGTCCCATTCTCTGAGCCGTACTACACACTTGAACCTCTACTCTCTTGGTCACCTCGCAGCAGGTTTATTTTTATTTTTCCCTATTTTCATGGAATCGAAATGTCCTCACACCAGCGAACACACCAAGAAAAGTAAGATGGTCGTACAGAAAGTTTCTTTTTATGGCTTTGCTTTCCCTTTCTGAGGAACACTTTAAGACAACACTGGCAAACTGAGAGACTTTTTACGAGTAAGCAATAAGTCCAAAATATTTTATAGCCTGGTTCTGTTATAAACTGTAATTCTGTCATAAATATCAACGTCGCATCTCGTCACATCTATTCCTTTATTATTTCCTCTATTTTGATCTGTTGACAAACTACTGTTCCATATTGTCATCTAAATGTTATTCAAACATTTCCTACTTTTGAACTTTCTCGACATGAATTGCTTCCTTTACTTGTAGATTGAATAGTTGCAAAATTGAATTCAAAAGTAGAGACAAAAGTAATTAGATTTCTTTCTTTTGTTTACTTTAACCAACGCAAAGGAAGGGAAAAAAATGAAAATAGAAAAGGGAAGAGAGCAGAAAGGCACGGTAAGACAGAGCATAACAAGCTCTTGTATCTTGGCTCTGGTTTCTCGGTTTTCAAAAGCAATTAAAGCCGTGGCTGTTGTATTAGAAAGTAAATCCTTTTTTCTCCAAGTAATTTGCGTGGGAAATCCTTCGTAAAAATGGAGGAAGGAATGAAACAGGAGAAAGTATGCTCAAAGTCTTTTCAAACTTAGCCTTCTAATTACATAACAGTGTAAAAAACAGAAAATCGGATTACATCAATCAAACACTCGTCTTCTTATTCTACCCTTCCGTTTCTGCTTTTTTCTTATAGTAAATAGGCATCGGGGCACAATGAGAATTCTCGGCTTCCTTTTCTCGCTCCTTACTTAGCTCACATTCTGAAGTGAGGAAAACTCTTGCTTGGAAAGTGCAATGCACTTTTTCTTCCCTATGTGATAAGAGATTGTGATCCTGCATGAAAATTACTTTATGATGACGACAGCAACTGTCGACTATCATCTGTGATGATGATGAGCCTTGATCCATCTCCTCAACTCCATTTAGAATTCAAGTGCAGAGCTGAAATGCTGAAAAGCTCATCCATTTTATTCCTAGCTACGTGGCTCTTCCCTAATGTACTTACCTACTTTAGTTGCAGCAGCTTTTTTTCACATTTTGCCCAAGTGGCTTCCCGTACTCCATTCACTGTTGGGAAACGTAGGTATGATAATTTGGAGAGGGAAGCTTTTCGCTGCCTACTTATTTTACTTATTGCTCTCTTGCTCTTGTTTTTACTCCCTCCCGCAGAAACTAAAGCGGGGTGATGATATCGGTATTACTTTTACGTTTTCGATACATAAATCTACTCTGACGAACATTTCACCTAACTCATTTCGTTATCGCCCTTATCATGATCAAAGACGATTGTTTGGTACGGTGTGGGAAGTGTAACGTGTCCTGCAAATTACCACAAGCACGTACACGATGATGCATGATGATGAGGCGTGTTTCATTTACATCAGCATGGAGTTATAGCGTAGGCAGAGAATTGTGCGCACAAAGAATAAATTAAATTTTCTGAAGAGAAATTCCAGGATGCGTTGGAGCCAGCTTCCAGCATTATCTGCTTTGTTCTCATTTTTTCTGGTTTTGTTGATAGAGGTGGTGAAGAACGGGCAACGGTGATGTGATGCCGACGGTGATGTAAAGGGTGAAAAGTGAGTGAGTGAAAGGCGATGAGGCAAGAAGCAAATAAGCAAACAAAATAGAAAAGAGAATTAGCCAACACATCCTGTGCCTCGCCATTCGGTTCTACTAAGTAAAATAATCATATACATATTCCATCATATACATAAAGCCTCTAGGTTTTCCAGTGATGATCATGATCCTCCTCCGGATTCACTCTTTGATTCCAACAGACAAGAATGGATTCACGTCATCAAAGCATGATGATTATAGGAAATACATGTGTATAGATAGTTAGAGTTGCATGAATCGCTTTTCCTTGATGATGGAACCAAAAAACTGGCTGACAGGCAAGGCAGACACTCACAGAGAGAGAGACAAAATACATAATTCTGTGGTCATGAGAATTTCAGCAGCTGGACTGATATTCATTTTCCTGGAGAGAGAGACCATCATCGACATCAAGCAACAACTCCAACGTCCACATTCAGCGTCAGCAGCATACATAAAATAGATGCTGGCTTCTGTTGGAACCAACCATACAGTTTTCATCCGATCAGGAAATTTCACTGGAATCAATTGGAGTACCATCACCATACCACGATCAACATTATCCGCCACCACTTTGTTGGAAAAAAGCTATGCACACAAAAACTGAGACTCCTTTGTGTTATTTTCAGTTCATCTTTTTCTCTTCTCTCTGCCGTTTTCGTGCCCACTCGGCTGAAAAGGGATTAGCCGTATTATGTCATGTAAATGTAGAAGGGTATTTTTCGTATTATTATACCTACGCGAGCCACTGGAATAAAGGTCGGGATGCCGATATGTCGACATGCTAGCGCTAACATGTTCGCGTAATAGTAGTAAAGTAAAACAGTATACAGAAAGCTAGTCCATTAAAGTGTGAAGACATTATCACGAGAGAAATAGACACACAGTCACACTCACTCACGATGAAAGTGAGTGGACCTCTTTTATTTACGATTACCACGTTGCCCAATGTTTCCATTTTACAGAAAAAACATATTGTTCAATGAATGAATGAATCGCATCATTCAAGGACTCAAAAGATACATACGCAACACAAGAAGAAACAAGCACATAAAAATAATTGAGTGGGTGCTCCCGAATAATGGTGATGGATAATATTGCTATTTTATTTTAAAGATAAAAAGGATCAAACAAACGAGATATCCGATACGGGCGAAAGGGATGCGACGTTGCAAGAGGGAGAGTGAATTCAGGCTCAAGTTGCGTCCACTTCCTCCACTGCCACAATTCTATTGCGTGAGCTCGAGATGTGAGCAGTTTTCATTTGTGGACACACGGACTCATAACGTACGGCTGTACACGTGCCCGTGATTGCGTTACGCTAAAGTTACATGCATCTTTAAGTGGGAGACCACACGCCAGGCGATTGCTCAAAGTAAATATTTATGCATTTCACACACAACCAGAATAATTGCACTGATGGCTAATTTCCGGGGAGAACTAAATGAAAATGCAAAGTTGTTGATTTTAGGTTCACTTTGTTCTAAAGAAGCATAACTTGAGAAATGATATTTGCAATGAGGAAGTTTCATTTTTCTAGGTTTCATAACTTTCATTGTCACTTTCGTTATTCATGATTTGGCACAAAGAGAACGAAAAGGAAAGGTTCTAAAGAGTGAAAATTAATGAATAGGTAGATTTCACTGGCTTATGCAAGAGAGCTCATGAAGTGTTTTCGTGTTTGGGTAATGCCGTTATTATTATGTTGTTTTGTTACCTGCTTTATTGTAAAAGAGTCGAGAAGGCGCTCACCTGCTAATTTTCTCAC
>VYYJ01004132.1:0-14286 GCA_021029165.1 Cyphoderus albinus
ATCGGTTTCTCGTCAAGTCAAGTAAAGCACTTTAGAAAAATGCATTTTACGTTATGAGTATTTGGTAGGCACTATACTAAATTCAGGACTCCTGAATCAAGACTATCAGGAGGTCGAATTAACGCATAAATTGACATAGAAAAGCAATCGATCGAGTATATATCAGGGTGCACTTCTATCGGCAATTGTTTCAATAAAGTTTTTATGATGCTATCAGATATGTAGCGTGAGCATGTTGTCTTCATCGGAAAACGTTTAAAGTTTTTCACCTAAAAATTCCTGTTGCGAGTTTTCGTTGTTCAAATTGTAAAGATTTTTATACAATTAAAAAATGCATTTTCCTTGCAGCTGCTGGCTGGTTGGCTTGTCATGTCATAAAGCTCAAACTACATAATATTCCGTCCGTCCTTTCCTTATTCCATTGTTCCATATTCCTAAGTTCGTAACTTGTAACGTAATACATAAGCTCTTGCATTGTGCGGCACAATTTGTGCCTGTGTGTTTATTTTGTATTTTCTCAAAAATTCGGTATACAAAAGACTTGGTATTTATTATGTATGAGGAGAGGGATTTTAACAAAACAAGGGACAAAGAACTTTTATTGCTATTTCGGGGGAAGGGACCAATTCACTAAAAGGGATAAGTCGAGTGTAAGGCCCAGCTGCATTTCTGAGAAAGGATTGAAAAAAGGGGCTTCAAGTTCTCGAAATTTCAAGTCTATTCGATACCTCTCCCTGTTTCATGTGAGAACTGCGTAGCAGTTACTATACTTCTATGATAAAACGTCATATCAGTCAGGAAGGCTTGAGTATTGAGTTGAGGTGACTCGGACACCCTTTCTCTTCGCGAATGTTGGCTTATGTATAGCCATAATATAATACTAAACGAATTAAGTAAGCTGCTTGTTTAGTATTGACATGATACGATATTGTAACCTAAAATTGTTTTAAATGTGTGGGACTTGGGACTTCAAACTTCAAACACTTTATTTCTTTGATGCCTTCTGCAATCTGCAACAGCCTGCTCTGCACCTGCATGCATGCAGTTAATATTTACTAATACTTCAAGTATTATACTTGTAAGTTACTTACAAAATTGTAACCTCATTGTAAAGGTTCTATAGGTTGTCATTGTTCATCATGTAAAACTATTTTTAGGGATAAAGTAAGTAACGTTGTTGATGTGTTGTTCTAGAGAGCAAACGTACAAAGTTCTAGACCGTTTTTATAACGTAAAGCAACAATAATAAATAATCAAAATGCAACGTTTAGCTGTGATTGCTCTGCTGGGTTACTGCTATGTTGATTTGAAGTTAGTCATGAATCATAAACATCGCAATAGAAAAACTCTTCAATTCTTGCATGCAAGTGCATTGCAGATTGCAGTAGCAATTTCATATTGGATTGGATGCATAAACAGTGTATGATTAAAGATCTAACAAGAAAATCAAAATCGTCATCATCAGAATCAGCTAGAGCAGTTGAGTAGTGAGGAAGAGAAACGCCAGAAAAGACGACAAAGCAAAAGCGAACAAGCGAAAATCGTACTAGCTAGCGTGTGAGTGAGAGAGTCGAATGAAACCAATAACATCATCCATCATCGTCATCGTAGTAACTTACTAAAGTAAAAAGTAACTGCTAGCAGCTGCATAAAAGTAAAAATGCAAATCTTATTCTCTCCTTACAGTTCGCAATTCTGAATTCCTGATTTCTTTTTGTATTACAGTTAAATACAGCATCCAGCATCAGCAATGCTGATTCAGCATGTATGTATGTAATTTACACTTACAGAGGATTTCAAACAAAAGAGAAGAACTACAGACAACAGAGAGTCTGGTTGATTTGCTTGCTATTGGTGGATGATTCTCCTCTCCTGCCTCGCTGTATTTATACGACCCGACCCCCCACATTACTGGCAATATCACATTATTGTATTGTATTTGACCAAAAAACGTAAGTGAAGTGTTGTCTTGTATAGTAGTAGTGTTAGTGTAGTAGTAAGGTTAATCTTTTGCTTTCGTTGTTCGTGGAATGTTCCTTTCCTATCCTATCAACTATTACTAGAAAACGTCCATTCTCACTATGAAACTTCACCATTTGCTTGTAGGATATCGAGGTGGAAGGATTTAGCCAAAACTCGCTCGTCTCCATATAAGGCAGAAGCATCTTGCATCATATCATCGCACCTCTCAATCAAGCAGATTTCCAACTGGCAGAAAATAAAGAAACTGAAGAAAGATTCATCCTGGGTCAATTAATTGAAGAAAATATTGAGAGCAGGGAATAGAAGATTGAATTCTTTAGCCAGGAAGAAGCCCAAAATCGAAAGAAATCAAATTCAAGAATTTTTAAGGAAGAAAGGCGCATAAATCTGAAACGGGAGTTGCTGCAGCTCAATCACAATCAAAAATTACGAGGATTAGAAGGGGTTTCAACGTCTACCTCCAGGATTGAAACAGTGCGCAGTGTAACCCGAATCATCTTTTCCGTAAACCTGGTGGACTGAGTTGTGGAGCTCTGATATCAAAACACAGGTACGTACAAACTTTTGTTTTTATCAACAATTTAATATTATTCATCATAATAATACATCATCATTTAAAAGCTCCGAGCTTAGGTTTCGTTTAGTTAGGTTCAAAACTGAATTTTGTAGCTCAAAAATGAACTATGAACTACAGTTTTTCAATTAATGAAAGTAGAATTTTTTATATTGACATCCAACATCTCACAGAGCTAGTTAATTAATAGTGATTTAGAAATAGGTTGTAAATAGCACGTCTTTCATCAATTAAACTTTAAAAGACTCAAATAAGAGTTAATTAGATTGAGGCACGATCATGATTCATGATCCATTGTAAATGAGGTGGTTGGAATTGGAAATCCAAAATGGCGTCTCCATTGTCCTTCATTCAATGAATGACGCAGATAGGTGAAGTATAGGCAGACATTGGGCTATATTTGCGTTGCAGAAAATTCTAGTGATAGCAGGAGGGGGCTAACGTTTTTGTGATTTGTGGGGTGGCGAATGAGGGCAGATGGTACTGTGCAAGTTTAACGTTAGAGGGTTGGACGCGACGCGATCGCAAACATTCTAGAAAGTACTATCCTTTCCACGTTAGAATAGAATGATATTGTGTGGTGGTATACCTATGTATGTTGTATGTACTCGTAACTTACGAGTCGTAAGTAGCTTACCTTTTGTATTTTATTACATGAAACGGTATTATGATGACGTTTTCTACATTCACTTCTGTATCTTGCAATGTTTAATTTCATCCACCTCCTCACTCTAACTCTGACGTTTTTTTCTCTTCTCTTCTGTGACTTCCTGTGTAAAACTATTACGCAAACAAGAAATGAATCATCACAAAAGAAACGAGTGGGTTGAAACGGTTGAGGTTCGGTTAAATTGATTGCTTACTGTTTTACTGTTATTGCACACTTATGCGTCGCATTTTCATCAATAATTAAATTAGATTAAAGTTAATTTGCGTTTGCGAAAATAAATGGTCATTTAGGTCATTTCTTGGTTTAATACTATGCAATTGGAAACATCAGCAGATCATTTTTTAAACTAAAATTAGCAAAGAATTGTATTTTGTATTGAAATTCTACTAATCTACTATAATGTTGAATGTGTTGTTTACAATTTGGATTTTTTGTTTTGTTTTTTTACAGGTAATTGCTCTCTCCGTTAAGGTCTCAAGTTTAATTTGGACTGGTGACTTTGTGGGGAGGAAGTACTTAACCTCGTGTTGATTCCAAGAAAAGAGAGCGCCACTAAAGGGTTGGTAACAAAATACCTTTAAAGCACTTCTCGTTTCCTCTTATTAAATCTTCCTTGACTTGACATCTATCCTTGCCATTATCAAAATGAAGGCTCCTCCTACTCTTGTGTTTCATACCTCTGAAAGCAACACTGATGAAGTTGTTGACCACTGGGATTCAGCTAAAGCCATTAAACGAAGAGAAATTAGTAATAATGTATCAGATCTCTTAAATTGGATTTCAGATGTAACAATTAAGCGTAGGAAGTTTAGAAAGCGATCTCGTTGCAGCAATTTACTCGCTGAGGCAGTTCTTTCCAATACTTTAAGAAATGCTAGGAAAGATTTAGCTGTTAAGCAGGAGGAGAAGAGAAAAAAGGCTCAGGAATTTTCTTATCAGTTGCACATTAAATTATCAAAAGATAATTATAATTACAGTAAAGATCAGGAGAATCGCATTAATCATAGTAGTAGTACTCAAAGATTTGACTCTAGTCCAAACTTCAATAATTCGAATTTTGACCATCTCAGTGAGAATAATCAACAGATGGATTATAGCAGTAGTAGTGACGAGACTGTTCAAGATTGTATCTCTAGCTTAGATAACTTTTTTTCAAATCTGAAATCCATTAAAGTGTAAATTGATGGTTAGGATTTTTATCGATGAACTGTGATACTTTGTCATATTTATTTATCCAATGATTAATTCACGTATTACTCACTCGACATAATTTTACGTGATTAAAATTATTGTTGATTCTTTTGAAACGCTTAAGCGTTGAATTAAATCAGATTTCTAGTAGATAAATAGTAATAAGATTTTCTAAAACGTTATTGTATTTTTGTGAAAACATTGAACTGATAAAAAAGTACCATCTTAAGTGGTGGTTGTTTATAAATCAAATCAAAATGTAATGTTGTAATGTAAATTTAATTTTGTGGGCTCATAATTATTTGAAGGGTGTTTTATAATACTATTTACAGTCCTTCCGGTGGGAAAAATGAGACGGGTTGACTGCTGCTGGTCCTTGGCAGGTCAGATCAGCCTCCCTCAAAGCAATGTTCCTCAGCAATTGATCACCATCTTGGTAGATGAGATGAATCTTCGGAGATATACAGGAGAAAGTATGGTATCGTAAGATGAATTTCTTCGAATGAATTATTTCCATCATGATTTTTTGGAAGGAGAAAATGGGTTTTCTCGTTTGAGTTTGCAAGTCCGAAAGTTGGAGGAAAATGGCATCGAGAGCGAGTCGTATATAGGTACGAGCATGAACGAGGCGTTCCCAAAAAATGTCGAGGCATTTTGAGAGATGGGTTTTCGTAACAGAAGAATGCTACTAGACCATATGGGATTCAGGAGAAAATACTTGTTTGGAAAACAAGAGGTTTGGTCTTTTTTCAACATAATATTTGTTTCTGGTATGACTTGCGTTTGTGGCACAGTATTCACTCTGCGGAAGAAAGGTTCTGCTGCTGCCAGTAGGCCGTTTGCAACCTTCGCCTTCGGTCTGTTCGAGTTCAGTCTTTACCCGGAAGCACACTCCCAATCAATTGACGGAATGTGTCCCTCATCCTCGCCCAGACAATTTGCAATAGTTTGCAAATCCTGATAAGCATTGAGTTGTAAAAACGGTAAACTTTTTAAACACCTTCAATCTCATACAGAAAAAGAAAGAAAAAAGGGCCGCGAGGGCGGCGGTGGAGGTGATTAATTTTTGTAGATTTTTAGAACCGATTTTAACAGATATTCGAGTCCTAATCGCTATAGACGGTTTGTCTGGTAGGAATGAGATTTATCTTCATTGGAGCATATGGTTACTAAGCTCGACGGGGCAGCATTTATAATGCCAAATCAAACGTCATTTTAAAATACTTTTATGCCCGTTCATTTATATAAGAGAACATAACAGCAATTGTTTGCTATGTGGTTTTGCTATTTGTATTTTGTACAAGGTTGTTTACCGTAGTCAGAACGTTTCGATGGATCGCACTTGGTGTCGACATTTATGGTAACGATTTCGAATATTTAATCTAGTAAACCAAGCAAATGGTCTCGACGGTAAAAGATAATTATTCTACCTGACAAAAAAGCGGCTGTCGTAAGTTGTAGTTTGAATGAATAGTCAAAGTCTCAATTGAATTACTCGTGTCATAAAAGGCTAAATTAACCATGAATTGCAATGTATTTCCCACCTTTTGAATATTTGATTATCAAGGTTCGCTTTGGCAAAAGCGTCTAGGCGGTTTATATACCAAGGAAAATTCATTCCGACGAATACCTTGCAGAAGGTTAAGTAAAAGTTGCCTTACACTTGAGAAGTGGTAACCTTTTAAAAATCCCGTCGAAAAATTTAATTAATCATTCATTGCAATTTAATATAATATGTATATGGAATGTGGCCTGCGTTTGTTTAATTTTGACATACAGGAAAACCCTGTCCCGGGGAAAATAATTTTTCTGTCTAGGTTTGTGATTGACGGGTTAAGATCGTTCGAGCTGACGGGTGTTGGCACTGGGCTAAAATTATCGACAACGAACGAATCTCGAGAAAAAAATATTTTGCACATGATAAACCTAAAAGGGTTATATTTTTTAAATTTTATCTACATGATATGTGAGATTTAACTTGTCCTTTACGAAGGCAAAAATATGGGATAGTTTTCTTTGTTTATGAATAAGTTTCACAGGGAATCGCTGTAGAGGCGTGATTAGTGTTTATTAGTGTGGCGACGGAGGCGATAATTACGTGTTACCCATGAATCAGAGGAAGAGAATCAAGTTTCAAAGTATGGAAAGAAGAAAAAATTGCATGACGGTCCCCCTTTGGTTCGTACGATGCTGTTATAGAGGCGAGCACAGTCATCATGCAGTCGTCTTACATCAAATTCTCAGCTTGAGTCGCCACTAGAATTAAAACAGTATCTCATTGCACAAATGAAAAAGTCGTAAGATTTAATGACAAGTGAAATTATTATTTTGTGGAAAAAGAAGCGTGTTTTCTTGTTTTACCATGATACAGGTCAGTAAGGTTACCAAACACCATTGTGGTGTCGATCATCTCCACTCCAGTCGTCTTCATTTTGGAAGTCTTTTTAATAATATCGTTTCGATATAATAACTTCGAAGTCATCGCTGCCATTTTGCATTTGTCTATTTAGCAGTCATTTCTTGCTAAATTAGCGCCGTTGTGTAAGTCAATCATATCATGGTGAAAGTTAAGTTTGTATTTCAAGAAAACTTACCGTTCTTTTAAGTCATTAACTATTCATTCAATATCTTACACGTTTTAAGTGTTTGATGAGTGGAAAGATGTTTTGTTTTGAGGTTATCCCAGTTTTGTGCAGGTTTCTTAAGTGCGAGTAAGTGTCCTATGGACAGTTGTTCACCGCGTGCCTACGTCCATATGAAATTGGTGTATATAGTTCCGAGTTCTTGCAGTTGCTGATCATTCTGCAATTTGGAGGTTCCAAAAAAAGTCATTATGGCTAAGTGTTATGTTTCATCATTCGAATTATCATCAAAATATTGTTATCATTATCAATCTTCTGTAAGGTTTTTTTGCGTTGCATTGATGGGATAAGATGCACGCAAATTAAATTGTGAATGTGTCTTTTTGTCTTTTTGTTTCTTTGAGAAGAAAAGCTGTAGCGACAATTCATTTATATAGTTATGTGGAAAATTGGAAGTCAATCAAAAGAAATGGCTTGCCACCACGCATTCCAACATGTCATCTAGATGTTCGGAATAGTTTCGGAAAATGTCATGTATCTTCTACCTTCTTTGTACTACTAGTTTATATCAATCATTCTCATATATTTATATGTTGGAAAAAATTGTTAACAATGCAATGTTATTTCGGTGCAAAAAAATATGTTTTGTTTTCTTTGCCGTATAAGTATGTTTAGTTAGATCTCAATTCATTGTTGGATCGTGAAAAAGAATATGAAGCGGCAAATCTCTTCCCGTGTGCAAGTGTCAATAAAGCAGAAAGAAGGCGGCGTGCGGATCGTGTACGTCAGCTGGTTCGAAAATAAAAGAAACCCCCAAGAAAATCTTGTCCAGTAGTTCAAATGAATACAAAAATGGGAAACGGCAACTTCAACCAAGTCTTCGATCCTCTCCTCTGGTTGCATTGTCAGGATTATTAAGTGGTTATAAGGACGGGCAGCATCTGGCGTAATTTTAAGAAGGACGCTCTCCTCCAATTAGATCTTCTACACAAGAAGCAGGGTTTTGAGTTCGGGTTCATCTTCAATCATCCATGGTCTTCGAGCGAAAATCTGGGCCTTTGGGTCATTTCTCTAGGCGAGTTAAGCAGGCAGACACATAGGACTTACTATAGGAGGCAACAATCGAGGGATCTTAGCGCGCGCGAGCAGGCTTCACAGTCGACGTCACCCATTTCCGTCAAGCAGTTTGACCGGTCACCCTATGGTATCCCATCCTGGTTCCAGTTGCAATACTTTACATCCCTGCGGAATTTCCCGTGTTAACTTAAGCAACGCAAAGCGAATTGAATAGACGACGAGCATTGTACTCCCTTTTCATCGAATCCAGTCAAGAAAGACGAAAGTTTACAGAAAATAATATCAATTGCCACGTATCAAATAGAAATAAATTAAACCAAAGCCAAAGTTGGTAGACGACCATATAAGAAAATAAATAAATACCCCCCACCGGCTTTTACCCTTTTAAGTTATCTCTTGGATTGCTGACTCTCTTGGACTTCGGTAAGCACAAATCTGCTTTTTTTTTATTCTGAAAAAATTAACTAGTCATCAAAGTTTTAAGATAACTTGCGGTAGTTTTAGATTTAATTTTGAATTGTTTTGTGCTGGTTACAGTAATATGCAGTTTACACCCCATCTTACTAGAATCTTCCTGACTGACGAGCATAACGTAATCTGACCGGTCGGTATTCAAATCCAGTTTCCTGTCCTATACGGCTGTACGTATTTTGAAACGAGTCACAAAGCTTACACAATTCGGGGTTTTACTGGCATTCAAGTTTCTTCCATCACCTCATCTTCAACATCGTTCGTTAATCGTCTTTCCGTGACATCCATAACCACCATGCCAGTTACATTGTCTTCTTTCAATCCAAACTCCGGATTCCAGCGTCGGTTCCAGCTCACACTCGATAGTTGTCGTCATAGACCTACTTCTTCACGGTCAGTCAATTATTTTTCTCATTCGTCTCATCCAAGTCAGTCTTGGTACAAGCGACCAAATCCATTCACGTCCAGTGCACCCGGTTATGCCTGGCAATAAATCAACAGCATCATTGAATAATTTTATGGGAAAGAAATCACAAAGAGAGTCTTTGTAGAAGTGAAACTCACGGATTTAACCAGAAAAGAATTTATTTACGTATAGACTATACAAGACCGGTCACTCACTGTGTCTTTAAAAATATCTGATATCAAATCAAAAAGTAAGAGTCAGAAAGGATAGAGTATGGCGTAACATCAAAAAGCGTAAATCAATCAAAAGAAAGCGGCAATGGAATGGATTGCGTTAGAATTGAAAAATGGAATTTACAAGTTTATTGATAAAAATGGTTATTTCGGATTACCAACAAAGTTTGTGAGGTTGAAAGAACTATTCAAAAAGCCTTTGGTATACATCGTCATTGAAGAAAAAATATAATCACCCCCCATGGCCCCCATCATCCTAATCGTTATTTATGGTTACCAAATTTCAAAGAAAAATAATATGCAACAACCGAGCGCTTCACTTGGAAATCACACTTTCAAACATATTGAATCGGGGTTTGTGGAGATTTGAGGATTTATGAAGAAAAATAACAATGAAGAAAATACCCGTAATATAAGAAAACCAATGATTTTTCACCTTGGGAGTTTTTAATCATCGAAGCAGTATTAAAGCCATGTCGTCTATTCCTGAGCCATTTGAATTCAAAATGTTTTGGATTGAAATCAATCTTGTCGAGTTGTCTTACTTTCACCAGTTGAAACATACATCTTTCTGGTCTAACCGTGGCAAATCTGGTGAATAAAATTATGCAGCTGCATGTACACGATAATATGTGTACAAAATACCAAATTCGTCTTCTTTGTCGTTAAGATCAAATAATCAGAACTTTACACTCGACTCCGTTACCGTCTTCTCTTGCCACTGTCGTGGCAAAATCATATGGCTTTTAGATGTCGTTTCACATCAATTCAGCCGAATTCGTCTTTAGAGATTATCATGATCTCCATCTGTCATAAACTTTTATGAATCGTTTTTTGCGTACGCAATTTTCGTCTACCTGAGCGTTACAGTCCCGCTCACTCAATTTGGCTCATTCTGCTTCATCATTCCAACCGAGAAATCAACAACAGTGTCCCTTGCCTGGTATCAAAGAAGTCAGTGGCTCCAAATTTGCCAATTCAAAGAAAAATCTTTTGATTTAACAACACCAATCTTCATTTAATCATCAGCTAAGGTATCCAATCATCGAATCCAGGTTCATAATCAAAGTTAAAATACCAGGCTTTTGGCAACCCACCCCATCACTGTCTTCATCCTCATCGCCGTAAAAATAGAGAAAAGCTGTTTTGGCTATCTATCAACACCAACTACTAAAAAGGTTGCAGTTTTATTGAATACAGAAATAAGGAGAAATCTGGTATGGAAAATTGAAAAAAGGTCGTCTACAAAGTATTAACGTAAATGGTCGATTACGCAATCCAGAGGTTTGGTTCTAAAAAGTCCCAAGAAGTATAACGGGAAGTCTATAAAAATCGGTATCCAGTTTCAACATAAACGAGTCGTCACCTTTAATAAAATAAGGGAAAGAATTAGGAGCAATAGACAAGAGAATTTTTTTCAAAACAACAACAAAAGCAAAGCGGTTAGTCATTGCAAGGAGGCAGCGGTTTCAACGGCCGCGATTTGACTTGTGGGTCTCCGCCTCCAGAAGCGTAGCAGTTGAAAATCAATTACCAAAAGAAGAGAAAAGGTGCCCTCTTACCCAATCCTAACATATCAACTCTTTCGGGATCATCGTCCATGTTTCAATCACACAAAGGTCACCTAAGCTGAAACCATTACAAAAATTATAAGCTAAGAAGCAGAAAAGAAAGTCTGATCCTCGCAACGAGCCCTGTTAGCTCTGTTAAGATATCCAAAGGATCTAACGTAATGATCCAGAATAAGAGAAAGGATGTGTCCTCATCCTGTGTAAAATAGAGAGGTGCAATTCAGAATGTTTGCTGTGTACGTCAGCATATTATGAGAAGTAAAAATGTTGAAAAGCCAAATCAGTAATTAATGCCTATTTAATTGCCATCATCGGTTAACGCTGCAGCGAGCTCCACCCACCACAACCCACATCACCATCTTCAATTCAACAATCATCACAAAAGAAATAATTAGCAACTTTCCTGTATTTGTTCCTGCTTTTGGCTGTAGCTGAGCTTTCTATGTTGTGAGCTGTGTCTAATCGTAGTAGCAGAAGCAATAATCAGTAAACCGGGTAGAAGGATGCGGGGTCAATTGTGATAGCACTTCTATCCCGTGTTTTGCAATCAACAGGCGTCTCCTGTTCTGAAGAGCATGTGTATCATGAAAATCAGTAAAAGCAATAAAAAGCACCATCAGAAGATGATAAGTCCAATCCACAACAAAAGATGCAGAAATCGTTGATGATCGTGACTCGATTCATTCTGTTAGTGTAAGTTAAGCTATCTTAGCTAGAAGAAGAAAAGAAAAAGGATAGGATGAGTTCCGATGAACTACCTTCCTACACGCTAAACGAAGTAAATGTTATCTATGTAATCCAACAAATTTGGTAAAGGAATCGAACATTAGGAGGAAACGGAAGTAAAATGAAAGTAGAAAATACTTTTGAAGAAAGAGGAATTTTAAGGCGTTTGAATGAGTACCAAAAATCGGTTAAAAGTTACCAATCAGTACCAACTAGATGCTGTACGCATCAATCAGTCTCACCTTGGGACCAATTATGCAGTCAGGCTCCCCATGCTCAGTGTAAAAATCCGTTGGAAAAACGGCGCTGCTGGCTGGATCCGAAAATTCCTGTGCTACTACTAAATTGGTTGCAGTCCCCGAGCCCAGCAATTAACACCAGTCTAGGCTTAGGAAAGCGCGCTGATGTAATGCTAAGGAAGCGAGCCTGAAGAATCGCTACAGCACTCGTGGATTTCCATATCCGGCGACAGTGCTTATCGATTGCAGATAAGATGTAATATCTGTGTAACTCAGATATGGTTAATCGAAAAATGTGAAAGTCTTGAGAAAATTAAGGCTGTGACGCATTGTAAGAATTCCATCTGTGAACCCAGATGACGAGATAAAAATTTTGAGGTCAGCTTGGAAAATCAGCGACATTGCACATCAACAGCTCAACACGGCTAATCTTACAATTGCGGCGACAGACGCGTACTAGCTTTGCATAGCTTCTAACGCTGTCTATCGTAGCTAGGATAAGCAAGCCAGCAAGCAAAATAATGTTTTATCCACTGCTATGAAAAGTATATACTAGAATATACCTATATAATTTACAAGTAATTAATTAATTACCTAAATTATATTTAAGTGGGAGATGCAAACGAAAAAGGTGTGACTCACCAAAGTAAGCTAATTAATTACTTTAATAATTAATTAAGTACCTTTACGTATTCCGAAAAGTATGTTTTGGGCTCTCCCAGTGTGTATAGTATAATTCGTTCCAATAATACTAACGATCGTTGGAATTTTATGATACTTCTTATCAGTGATCACTGAAAATCAAACAAACCAGCCGTTATGTAACGGTCTGAGTCATATCAATGTTTGAGTATCAATGTTTCAACCGCTCACATTGCGGACATGAAATCAGCAAAGTGCTACTACTCCATAGCATGGAATACCCATATCTGAGCGCTTGCAAGCGCAGTCTTGAAAAATAAAGATCTTGTAACTGACTGATTAATAAAAGTAAACTAATTTTTAGCAGTAGTCATTTAAACACTGCTTTTAATAAAAATTACTGAAAAGTTGAAAATGGTATCTTTACTTCAGTTAAATCCTGTTATGACTAAAACGCAATTATTTTAATGATAAATAGCTTACTCCGATCATTTAAATAGTATCAATAAATGAAATATAGAAAGTTAAGTATTAAAAAATTATAAATCAAGGTTACGACAAACCCGACTGGTGAAAAATTATCAGTATTATATTTTAAATCAATATTGTCAGAAACAAAGCTAAAAACTAAAATAGGTAATGAAATCCAAACGGTTTATTGAGTTAACAAAAGGTTGATAGAAAAGAGTACAAATTGTGTCAATGTAAGACACCGAAGAAAGCTGAAGGTACTTCTGAAAATTGCAAAATTAAAAATTCAGAAAAAATAGTGAAAAGGTTTAAGATTGCTTTAAAACTGAAGACTATGACCTAGTCCATCTGTAAAATGAGATTGTCATTTCAAATGTGGCACTTTGATAAATACAGTTAGAGCAAGAAAATAAGCAAAAACGTTAATGTACTCTATCGTACTTTAGGTACAAATTCAGTTGTACTCCCTTGAAAAGAAATTAATGTAAGCAAAATTGTAAATCGATATGTTATGTGTCAATGTCTGTGAAAGAGACAATATGAAAGTTATTGGGCAGTGATACTGCATTCTAGCAAAAGTAAGACGACAGGTTAGAGAAAGCATTCTGGTACTTTAATATATAACAATATAATAACAAAAGAGAAGCCGTAATTTGCAATAATTGCATTGCAATGCTTCAAAAATATTGTCAAAATCTGTTATCGAATGGCAAATTAGTAATAATTAAGCCAATCAATTCATAACCGTTACACGTAATAATAACGGTTTTGTTTTATACCGCCTTTGTAACAAGACGTCATTGCACATTTTTTAGTCTGACCTATTTTATAAGTTGAAATGAGCACAATTAGAATTTTGTAATCCTAATGGCTTGAAAAAAGAAAAGAATCTAAAAAAAGAAAACAAAAGAGTTCGAGATATTAAGAAAGAAAAAAATGAAAGAAAAAAAATTAAAAGATAAAAGAGAAAAAAGAAAAAATATAAAGCAAGCCAAGGAAGAGATTGTAATATTTGTATTTTAGTTAGAGTATTACTAAAAGATACCACAAAAACAGTGCTTTGGTCAGCTAAGTACGCATGAGCTATTACGCTATTCACCACACAAATCTTCCAATCTGCAGCCCGCAGTTGGACAGGAGTAAAGAGAAAGAGGTTGAGCGGAGCTGTAAAAGCAGGGAGGAGAGAAAGTAGTAGGAGAAAGATTTGTCACCCGAGTAGGAGATTGGAGGCGGTAGCAGTTGTCTAAATCGAGGAGAAAAAATCTTGTCAAATTGGGTCTGCATGCAAGAGATGGGCGGTAGTGCCTCAAGTACTAGAGGAATCATCCCAAAAAGGTGTGAAAAAGGAGGTGGTTTAATCTAAATCCGAAGAGGGAATAACGAAATTGGAGAAAGCGCCGAGAATCGATGATTAATTCTCGATGGAAAAAAGAAGCTTTGTTTGCTGTGT
>VYYJ01004133.1:0-14286 GCA_021029165.1 Cyphoderus albinus
ATTTGAAGCGGAGACAGACAAATTTCCTTTTTATCATATCACGACGATTTAAGGACGGCCGAGCGACTGCTCCATTCAACCAGCAGCCTCAGCTTTTCTTCAACTCGTCATCATATCAAAGAAAATTCTTTTTCGGGTATAGAAGAACGAAAAGCCTTTTTTTCTTTGAGACGATTCTTGCCTTGCCTCTTGCCTGTCATGTAACCTTGATGGACAGCTACACATTGTAGAATTATTATTATCGCTCTTCGTGCAACAACAATCGAACTGATACTAGCTCTGTTTTTTAAATTATCATGGTCTCGTAATGATATTAATAACAAAATCGAATTCGATTTTTTTCGAGTCTTCGTTGGTTCACCCGATCTTGTTCACGTTTCAATAATCAATACACTTTGTATTTACACGATCATTTGCGAAGGGGGTGGATTCTTCTCCCGAATACAGTCGAATAATGAAGCAAGAGATAAATGAAAAAAATGACACGAGAAAGAAATTAGCAGTAATAAAGCAATAATGGAGGCGGAGACAGGCGATCATGATATCCTTCAATGGGGAAAGAATTAAGTGATAAAAAAATTACTCTTTGATTGGGGTTTCAAAGAAAGATCAGAGATGCTTTTGAAAAGTCACCGTTACTGATTTCACTAATTAAGGAGCATTACCATTACCATATTTTATTTCTTAACCTTATTTACTTAATCAAAGGAGAAAAGGATTGAATTGGGCATACTTTAACGTCGTTTCACAAACTTGTTGAGAATTGTGTGAATTTACTAGCTCTCAGATAGAATGAGCCTGAGCCTTAATTTATAATATTGATTAATTACATTAACAATTGCTAATTGCATCATGAATGAATACATTCTGGAAGTGAAAGAATTATCACAATGGATGACAATGACAATCAAGTTCACCTTCACCCTAGGCTACATACAGTATACAGTAACACGTGTTACAGCGGTAAGTGAGCGGTACGGTAGAGCCAGAATTAATGTATTGACTAACTGCATTAACATTGCTAATATATTATGCATACGTATTTATTATACATTCTGGTCCAGAATTTCTGGAAGTGAAAAAAATTATCACAATGAATGGCAATGACAATCGAGTTCACCCTTAAGTCTAAAGCCAAACCTAGGCGACATACAGTAAGACGTAGTGTTACGGTGGTGTTAAATGAGCACCAAAACCAAAGCCAAAGAATCACCCTCACTTCACCCTTTGCTTCTTCTACCTTTTTTGTACTTCCGTTGATTTTCCCAGCAGCAGCAGAGTCATCATGATTATCAATTATCATCATCATGTAACGAGTAATGTCATGCCCGAAGTACAAAAATACATAAAATATTCCCAGGAGTACTGTACAGAGTTAGGTCTCAGAGGTATCAGGTGAACTCTTGAACATTTTTTTTTCTTGTTGTGTGTTCCATGTCTGATTACTCATCATGTCATTATGGATTTGTAATTTCGTTTGAGAAGTGTAATAATGTACATCGAATGTTTCAGAAATCCTGAAGCCGCTTCACGTAATGTCAAGGAAAAAAGGGACACGCAGCAGACGAGATTTGTTTCTGAAGAGGTGAACCGTTCAAAATTATTTTCTCATTGTGTTATTATGGGACAGAGTCACACTGGCATGCAACAAACAATCATTTTTTGGAGACGAAACCGAGCAAGGAGACAAGAGCAAACAACTTTTTTTGCTGTTTCAAGAAGAAACAACTCCCTCATTATTTTTAACGCACGTAAAATTTAATGAGAAACTTTTTTTTTCTTCTTGGGCACACTGTAACATAAAAGATTAGGCTTTCTTGGACAAACAGCAAAAAAGAACTTGAAGGAAATTGGTTTTTCTGTTAACGTGTATGTGGTATGTACATAGTGTTTTGGTTTGTCATTGTCACACATCCATTTTATTGTGTACTAAACACAAACCTTTTATAAACTTTACGTTCCGCGTTCTGTACCCAACTTAACAGTTTGGTGCAAAATAATGTAACAAAAGGGTGGTCGCGTAACAAATATTGACTCTCTCAATCTTAATTTCCTGGAGCTGCGTCCATTCTGACGAGAAAAGCAATAAAGATCGTCCATTAAAAAAGTGTAATCAATTTTGCCATTGTTAGCAAAAAATGATAGCACAAAGCCAAACTGCTGCGTAATCTTAATCCAATTGTCTTGACTATTTGCATTTATGTGACTTTTATGAGTGACCAGACCAGTAGGCTTGCAAATAATTCCCTTGCCTTTTTCTTGCAGAAAAAACTGAAAAAAATTGAAAATGCTTTTCAGCAGGATAAAATTACGCCAGTTCCATTACTTTAATCTGCTCGCATCCGCCTGATTCTGTGGTTTTGTGATTACGGGGGTAGCGTTCATTCAAACACGTTCCTTATGCAAGGTGGGCTTTGTTCGTAATCAAATAACTTAATTTTTTCGCTTCGCACATTAAACAAATACTACATAATATGATTTAAACTAGTTACCCGACAATTTGAGCGTGCGTTCTTCCAATGATAACTGAATGCTCATAATTATTGCTTTGTTTATTACGGGAACTGGTTTATTTTTGTCTGCTGCTGCTGCTGCTGCTCCCGATGAAGATGAGCAGAGAGTACATTGAACGTAAGTAAATTATGCTCAAAGTGCCTTGCCTGTCCACAACATCCTCACATTGTTCAAAACTCATCAAGAAACACTCCGTCATCAAAAATCAGCCCGAGTGAAATGAAACCTGAAGGAAAATGGAAGCGTTTTAATCTCGCGTCGAAACTTGCCACTTCCGCCCCGATTCTTTTCCTTGTCGTATTTACTGCTGGTCGAAAGTTCTTGCAATATTTAGTTTTGCACCATTCGTTCATGTATAAAACGCACAAAAACACTGACGCTGCCGCTGCTTACGATTTTGTACGTCTGTCTGAGCCCGAAGAGTTTAGAACAGTTCACTCGAAAAAATTAGTAATTCCTGCCCCGTGAGCAATTATGATGACTACCATCAAACCGTCATCCTGAGCAACACCTCAGAGAGAGAAAAAAGTCGAGCATGAGCAGCATCTGTTTTCTTTACGATGTGTTGACAGTTGATTATTAAACTTTTAGACATGACCACATCTCGATTATAATCATTAAATAATTCCAAGTGTCTTTCTTGCATGATGATCTCAGGTTTAAAGACATTCCTCAAGTAGTGTAAAAATTAAAGTAATAAAATTTTTTGCGCTTCTCTTCAGCGAGAAATTGCTTTTACGTGGCAGTTTGACAGCTCCAAATATTATTGTCCATAGCACATTGGTAATAGTAATCTAGCGCGACGAGGGCATTCGAGCAACTTTCTGTGGGCAAGGAGCTACAATAGTAATCGCTAGACTCTGTCTGTACTATGCACTACTACCACCTACTTAATCGTTTTGCTCTGATAAAAGTTGATTAATGCTGATATTTCTGAGAAATAAAAAAACTCTTTAGTTTTGTGCTTTATTATTACCCAATAAAAGAAACATTTTGCACGTCAACAGTGAAACCGTCTCAGACACAACTGAAATTCGCCTCTAGTTAGGTTTTGTCGTTATTCAAGTTCAACTATTTCTTGCACCCTGCGATGATATAATTTGAGCGGAGAGCATATTTTTTGGATTCTCGAGGGCATTATGGAACCAGCATACACATAGCAAGTTAAACTCATTGTTACGGTTTTTATTATGACACGATAATCCCTACCTGAGAAAATTTATTCCATTTGTTTCACGTCTCTTTATTCAGACTGTAAAGATGTTGTAAAAAAGTCTCGTCGTAACGTACGAGTACGAGTGTGCACTTATCCCTGTTTTAATCCTTCCGGCAATTATGGATGTCTTCCAGAAACACAAGAATCAAGCTGAGTTGAAGGTGATCTTTAAGCATTTTTATTCCAAAAAACCATGCAGTGGTAAGAATGTTGAGGCGTGAGCAATTGAGCATGTGTACCACTAATATAGAAAATGTTTTTGAAAACGTTTTTCAGGACAAAAAAAGTTTGATGCTTGCCTTCTGGTTTCGTTAAAGGGTGCATTCTCTAACATAGAAACTGTACATATTCGTCAAAACCGATAATCATTGTAATTAACCCCGGAGAGTAATGCCGTTGACTCATTTATCACACACATTTATTCATGCTTTTGAAATTTATAAACTCTACTCAAATGCAGTTTGCGTTGTTACACTACTAAAATTATGCTTAGGTAAGGGTATTTATGCATCGTGCATTATGTTTCATCGAAGAACGCAATAATCCTTAACGCACAAATAATCATAGTGAATGCAGGGTATTTTTTGTTGAGATAACTTCTTTAGAAGCCGTGTCCACATTTTTCAAAACGGTGATCATCATCAATGATCTCCATGTAGGACGTGAACGGAAGCCCTATAATCATCATCATTATTATTATTATTGTTTCTCGCACAACAACAAGACAATTGATCAGAGTGTGTGTCCAACACAAGAATTCTTGAAGTAGAATCGTTGAGTCTGTTTACCCCACTACTGAGGGGTATGGGCACATTACGTATGCCTAGACAGGTCAAAACTGTATGAAGGTCTCGGCTATTACGAAAAGTAGGATTGTGCTGTAGGTAGAAAAGTAATGTGCATTTGAAATTGATGTGTGTAGGCGCATGAACAATAATCATAATCACTCATTAAAACTGCATTAGCACATTAGAATAGAGAGACAATTTTATTATTATTATTGTCGACTTTCAATTTTGCATTTGTATCTGTAGTGTGAATTATTGCCACAAGTTTGCACCTCTTCTCGAGTAAGTGGAAGACGTGAATCTCTCTAGTTCATTCTCAAGCCTATTTTTTTTGCCAATTCGCCTCGAGAGTAATTGGCAGGGAAGGTACAAAATGCATAATTATAAACTTGTATTAGACATGAGTTCAGGGGTGACTTATGATTCAGAGAAATGGTTGCCCACTTGTTGGGTCAATAATACCATTTCGACCATTTTAACGTTTTATTGTGACATGGGTGTTACTACTATTCACAGTTGGACACTTCAAAACATCATGTTGCGATTATCACGTCTCTACTAATACAATTTTAATAACAGACAGAGAGCCACACAGAAGTCAATCAAAGTCGTTTTTAAAGATGCAAAAATAATGTCTCACGTATAACGAATCAAGTTAATTTTTCAAATTGCGCATGCTTAGTGAAAACGGGACGTGTCGTTTGTATTTAAGAAACTGGAGCAGAAAAATCGCAACTTTCCAAAAAGCAAAACGCCTTTCTATGACTAAATCATTTTTGAGCATTCGTCAATGTACAAGAGTAGCAGGAACAACGTAATGAAAATGTGCATCGAATGAGAGCCAATAAAATTTTAAAAAATTGACGTTGCCTCTTTGTTTACCGGAAATCCGACAAAAGCCATAGCTCTGCAAAACCTCAGAAAAAAAGTCGGCGTTGTGTTCCTCTCGTCAATCAGCCAGCTCGGGGTTTCTCTTTGCTATTATTTTGCGCTATTATTAAAAGACCGTAATAATATTTAAATGCGACCACAAAGTTCCCATACAAATTATCCACGCACAAACCTCTATATGAATCTAACGTATGGATGTAGACAACGTAAGGAATCTAATGTACATTTAGAAACGTTGAAGACCTGTCAATAAAAATAATCGGCGTAAGAGTAATAAAAAACGAATTATCACATAATAACAAGCAACAATGCTCATCATCATCTCTTCATTCATTATCACATCACATCTCGAGGTGTGTGCTAAAAGATTTTTGTCGACGCCAATTTTCCCCCCATCAACGCCTGATTATTGTGTGTGTTCAAAATATACAACAACGGGACCTAAAATAAGTTTTCCCCACACACTGTACACAGTACACACACACACGTCTCATCCTCATCAACACATCAATCAAGTCACATCATCACCGAGTGTCAACAGCCGAGCTTCCACTCTCTCATTGAAACACAATGATGAATGATATGATGCGTATTCCAAATCAAAATCAAATTTTCTTATTCCCCTCACATTGTCAGTCAATGCAAATCAGTTTAAATTGCACCCTTAGAACTAAATAGAAGAGTTTAAAAATCCAATCTGTAAAAATTTCATTGTGTGATCAACAAGATGATGCAAAGGATGTTGAGTGGTTTATGATTTTTCGCATGTGGCCCGCGTGCATCAATCTGTAGGTGTCAAACGGACCAGCAAGGGTTCGCCAAAGAAAGAAACTCGGTTCATTCATTGTTAGCTTGTAGATATTGCTGCTGTTGCTGTTAAGGTAAAAGTTGGCGAAGTGCACATAAATTTACGTACCAATCCTCATATCACCACTTTTTTATTTTCCTTTTTAAAAAATTCTGTGCGGACACTGCGCGGTAGTCTGCCGCTGAGAGATGCACTCCTCGTTTCTTTCTTTTAAAGATGACGATATTTTTTGCGCGCACACATGAACCAGACCAGAACGCATCACTCATGATCATTGAAGTTAAGATGTAAAGAAGCGATACTAGTTTCTTCGGGAAGGTTTAGATTTTGTGTTCTTGACCAGCTAACTTAATAAGCAGGATCGCTGGCTTTGCATGGAATTCAATCATTAAGAAATGTATGAGTTTGTACTAAAATGTGTAACGACTTTAAATAAAAGGAATGTCCGAGTTTGCACGAGAGACCAGAACGATGAATGAATTTATGAGTGCACGCAAAAGAAAAGACCCCACATTGTTAGCTCGGTGTGCCGGTAAAATATTTATTAGTAAGCAAGCACCAAACGAACATGCGGAGAGAGGAGTCAAAAAGTTGTAAGTATAATTTTCTCCGTCCACCAACAAAATGCGCTATTAGCACTTTCTTACATTTTTACTCTGCTTTTGCGTGTGATTTGATGAATGGTGCGAAGCTCTTCGGAGGTTAAATGCTTCCTCATGTCATCATGAGCCCGAGTCGGAAAAACAATTTTTGTTCTCTTGTTTGAAATTGTGGGCTGTGAATTTCAGCTTTTTCAGAATCAATAGTTTCTCCAAAGACTTCGATAATTTTCGCTCAATTCGTATCGGCAACCTGTCACAAGTATCGAACGATCGAACTGGTCAAAAGCACTACGCGATGTTGAAGTTTGACAACTGGTGTGTATTACGCGTGTGGTTTCATGTTATTTTTACCCCATCTTTCAATATCTTCAACAGGATGATGTAATTGACAAGAAAAAACGATCCGATGTTTGCAAAATGATTATCTCAGCAACTGCCACCACCACCTGACTGACTGAAGTGACATTGACGAAGGTGTCCATTAAACTCGAGGGAACAAATATTTGCATTTCTCTAAATTGCTGTGTCGCACGTCGTTCGTCTGCAAGAAACCATAAAAGATGGTCTTGTTTGAGACAACACTCCTTAAACTTTTCTTTTACGATCTGAGCATCCCCATCAATAATCCAGTTCTCCAATCTGCCGATTCTCACTTTTTGCATTTATATTGTCCGGTAAAAGAAAAAAAACTGTTTAACTTGATCGGTTGGATTTTGTATAAAGGAGAATATTATTAGCATCTCATTATTTTAAAAATAAATCCGTCAATTTCTCCTTTTTACGGTGTTACAGTCAAAGCTTTCGCCTCGTGTTACCAGAAAATGCACTAAAGATAACTTTTATATGTGTAAGCTCCAATAAATTGGTCCAAAGTTTGTTGATGGCCAAAGAAATAAAAATAAATATAGCAATAAAATTTTTTTTTTTCAATACTGAAAGCTTCTGATTGGAAGTTTTAGCATTTTCTCGCCCGAAAGCCCACATTAAAATGAAACACTAACTATGCAAACGCGCCAAAGTATGTATCTGTGCTGGCTGCATTTCGGTCCATTTGAATTTTCACTCGTACATTTTTACCAAACTCCAGTATTTAACCAAAAAAACCTGTTTGGAATCTTCTAACCTAATCTGGACGTTTTCATTGCTCTCATTTGTTTTTTCTTCAGAGTTCACAGATACCCACTTTTGAGACATATTTTTTGAGTCAGGATTTTGGTAGCAGTTTTCTTTTAACTACCATTCGAGCTGTCAACAAGCCTTAAAACTTAAACCCCTCACTCGCCTCGTTCCATGTGCTCTACATTGTCCCAAGAAAGAGTCTGAAAGACTTTTGAGAGTCTGCGCAGGTTCTGCTGCATTGGACGACGCTGTCTACTGCAGCCGACGAGGTTTTGACCCGTCATTGAATTAATGAAGAACGCACTAAAGTACACGTGTAATCAAATCATTCCCAGCGTGGTGCAATCATTGCTGCAAGAACAACCTTCCATAAAATCCCTCATAAGAGCCAGGGGATCTAATTAAAACGCAAATTGTTATAAAGCACAAGTGCGCCTAATGGATTGCTTGCCAGAACTGGATTAAAGGTTTTACGGTAGTAGAGCGTTTCTAATATGCAGAGTCACATATAATTGCTTGTTGTTGTGAACAAGCACACAGTTTACTTTTTTATATATTTTATGATACAAAACTGTCAAATATTGTAGCAGCAGCAACGTGGTCGTGAAAAATTATGTCTGGTATAATAATAACGGGGTAAAATAAAAGCTGGGCGATTCTATAAACTCTTGGTTTGAACTAGCGCATAATGTTGCATAAAATGATTGTACATTTGCTGGTAGTTTTAAACTTTTAACATCTAAAGTGCACATTTTGTCCAAAAGGTTGTGGAGGTGCACACAGAGACGGGCATAGGCTTCTGGAGAGAAACGTTATACATTTTTCACCTGGAAGGTCCGAAAACTGGTTTTAATTAACGACACAGTCAGCACAGCAGCAGTATAGTATTTACTGCCAGTAGTGTAGTAGAAAGAACAAAAAGCTGAAAAAAGTGTTGGTCGAAAGAAAAGACAAGAAAACTACACGAGACATCAGCAAAGTAAAGAGAGGAGATAAGCGGAAAGAGCTGACCAGAAGCAATAATAATAGGAGAGCAAGTTTGTAAAAGTAAAGAGAAGAAAAAGTAGATCGATCTTCTTCGTTTCTGTCTTCTTCTCCTTCTGCTTCTCCCTATAATCACTACTAGAGCACATGTATATTTTACCTGTCCATATTATTATTTACTAAACATATTTACCAGTTGACTTGACTTGATGTGGTCATAAATGATGTAACACTATACCATGGATAAGCAGCAAAGTTAAACCCTTTCCCTGTCTTAGTATAAGTTTCCACTTTTTTCCTTCCCTCTCCTCTTTATTCAAAGAAAATTGCCTCATGTCTTATAAAGTTGCCTCATTACTCCCAACTGACCACTGCTATGTAAAGTAGTTCCTATGCTCTATACATTTTTGCTTCGATTCCCTGCTCTCACTTGTCTCCACTTTATTGATTGTTGTGTGGCAGAAGCTGTTGCTTTCTGGTGGTAACGAGAGAAACACTCCAATTTTTTTTCTGAACTGATGATGCACATCCACTTTTTGTAAACCAGTGCGCTTTTAATAACACGTTTACCTGCTGCAACAACAGCAGCAGCGTTTGTTGTGCTCATAAACGAAGCATCCGCATCCTCGAGTTTTAAAAGGGAAAACGCAGCCAAATGCATCGATGAATGCCTTTTCATTCTTCTGTATTAAAAGAGAAACAAGAGAGTCCGAACACAATGCTGTGAAAACCGCAAAATAATATAAAAAGTGAAAACTAAGTAAAACCCAACCCTTTGCTTCATCGTTTGTTAGCATAATTCCTACTCCGACTTCTTCTGAAGAAGCAGTTTCGTTTGACTCTCTTTGACTATCATCATGATGATGATTGCGATAGTAGTGGTTGGTTTGTTAACCTGGCTATTTTATTTTAGCTTCAAAATCCACCTGTCCCGCATGCAAATGGCCCTATCATCGAACTACCCTCTGAGTTTTTTCAATTGACCAAGAGCTGCCAGAATCTATGCATTTTTTATCTCCTCAACGAAAAGCGTTGTTGTTGGCTTATCTGCTTCACTACTGGACATATTTTATTAGAGCAGAGCAGTTTTTTCTTCTTCTCTTGATTATTTATCAGGAAGTGAATGCCAATAGAATAAAAAGAGCCACATATGTGAAGCGTTGATCTTTGGAGAGTTGCAACTTGCAAGTTGAGTAAGACTTAATGATGTCGATTATCACTTTCTGGTACACCTGTGTGTAGCTCCACTATACTATAACTTGCTAGAGAAGTGGACTTGCTCGAGAAACAATTAATCTAAATGGTCCGGACTAATTCGTAACTTAAACCTTGTTCGCCATTACACTTGTCCTGTAATCAGGGGCGATCGGTGTTTGGAACAGTGCTAAGATGACTGTGAAGGAGTCACGAAGGAATGAAATGAAATACATGCATAATTTATTAGTTAACATTTTTATTGCAGCCAGAGTCAGCTTCTCAATTTTTTCTTACAAATTTTCCTTGTATGTTGCATTGTAAAAATCCTGACATTTTAATCTGTATTTACAGAGGCCCTCCAGGAATTTTCTGCTCCTTTTATTGCAACTTTTCTGAATATTTAAAAAATCAGTCAGAGAGTCAGGATGAGTCGATTTAAAGGAACGACGAAATGTGTCCATTTTGACTTGGTTTCGGAAGAGGAGGAGATGCAGCAGAGAACAAAATGCCGGTAAGGTTGACGTTGTTGTGCATATGTATATAGCTTCCAGGTTGTAAATCAAAATATATGAAGAAGAACTGGAGTGACTCCAAATTTTTCACTGCGTAAAGTCGTAATATAAAATTGCAGTATTATCTAGAGCACTTTTTATATAAAAGTGTATTTTAAATGAGATCGACTTGTTCCGCTGCCATGTTGGATTCTTATACAGCTTGCAGCTAAGAAATTATCTGTCCATCGAGGCCAATCCTCCATTCCAAAAACTTCCTATTTCGTCAAAATTCATGGGAAGTGAATAGATTTCCTTTGATACAGAATGTGATCAGAAATTTAATGCGCCCACAATGTATAATTAAATGAAAATTTCAAATGAAATAAAAAATGTATTCCCTGCAACGACCCATTCAAGAGGTAGACAAGAGACAATTTAAAACATTGTTTCTCAGTGTCCGTCCACCATTAAATTGCGTTACATGAGACGGCAGCGAAACAATATTAAATTACCTTATAGCGCTGGATTAACATGCCGCCGTTGGAAAACAAAAAAACACCACCACCACCGCAATCTTCATCATCATGATCATTGAGAATGCCATCATATCAAAAATATTACATTCATTTTTCGTATTGCATTACATTATTAAAATTATGATTATACAAGAGGGAGAGTGAAGAGGAGCAGAGCGGGCTGCATTCTGACTACTAAACAATAATGGACACAGGAGCAGTGCAAGGAGGACCATTTTCATTTAGATAGATGGATACATTTTTAAAAGACTCATTTCAATTTTTATAATGGGTCTCCCTGCAGAGATCAACTTGATTTTTTCCCTTCTTTTGAATACCTTGATGCAATCTAAAAGAAACGTGCCAAATGATGCAGATGGGATATTTATTTCCCCTGCTAAAATATTTTCCACTTGTATTTTTCTTCCTCCTCGTGTTTTTCTCCATGTGCATCAAAAATGGTTGCGTTTGAATCACAGGTAGAAAAAAATAAATTCAAAATTGTCTTTCGCATTGTTTTTAATTGTCCTATAAGAAATAAAATAAACGCTTGTGTTTTAAAAACATGAATAATGAGCTGGGAAGCCTCTCCTTAAAAATGAGACGCGATTTGGAGAAATGATCAGAATATTATTTAAATGAAAGGGAAAAAATGTGTAATGAAGGCGAACGTATAACGTAAGCGTTAGCGTAAGCGACAGGCTTTAAGATCCTGACTTTGATTTTTCAAAATAGTTTCGCAGCGTCCTGAAAATAATGGCTCGATGATGTCCATACGAATAGCCCATTTAAATATAAGATCGAAATTATTTTCACAGTTTCAGTTTTTATTGCAGCGGTGTAACGGGACAATCAGCACTGTTTAACACACCTTTGCCCTTCACAACGATCAAAGTCGTTATTTTTAAAGTAATAAAGTTAATCATTCCTTATTGGGCAAATAAAAGAACGCATTTTTATTCTAATTTCGACAAAAAAATATGTAATAAAGTCGAGCGGGAAAACACATGGGCACTGCTGCATTGCACTGTCAAGTGATTTATGCAAATTACCCAGCACAGAACAGTGCAGTGTCAACCTTATCCGGCATTTTGTGTGTCCACTTTTTATTAACGAGTTAGCACAACATTTATTTAACATCGTAATGCTTTTTTTTGCAATACCGTTCCATACATTTCATTGTAATTGTCGATCCCGACCTTCTGCTGCCATTTTCTATACACGGCGAAACCTGATTTAAGATTTTTGTCTTTCCTCTTCTTAGAGCCCGGTAACCATCACCTGAAGAAGAGTCAGACGCAAAATGGTCCTCTCGTGTAGTAGTAAGCCACCAGCAGAAGAAAAGTAATGAATTGAATTCATCAAGACAAGAAGTAACTGAAAATGCCACACAACGACATAACAGTCCCTCTCGTCATCATCAGCATTTTTTATTCCCCCGGTAGAGAACCCGCAGCAGACACAAACACACGTTCGCAAGCAAAAAAAAATATTCCGAAAACAGGTAAACATGAAAATGGCATGTTTTCGACTTGTGCGAGCCTCGAATGAAAAAAACGACGTCTCTTCAGTTTTATATGCGGTCTTTAAGAAAGAATCAGCGACGACGTGTCATATTAATGTTATCATATCTCTCTATAAAAATACTCATTCATCGTAACGCAAGACACTTGTTTTTTGGTACGAGCCAAAAGAGATTAGTCAAAGATTTCTTTTCATTACATAAGAGAAAAACGACAAAACTTCAACGTCTCCGTCTTTTCCTACTTAATCCTGTATTGTTCACGAGTGGACACTAGAGTGTTGCCACAATGCCACGGTTGTTTTCCTAAATGCCCGATTATTGTTATTATTACATTGGCAGAGTGTCTGTTATGTCCACACTGCCATTGTCTTCTGTGATTGTGTGTGTACACACTCGCAGAGTTTTTAAGCTTGACATAACCGGCCAATCCACTTAGGAGATTATCAGCGAAAATGTCATTGTCTCGTTTTGTTTCTGTGTGTGTGTGCTGTGCGCGATGAAGATTCTTTAGCCTCGAGCATGCCAACAAATTAATTGCTCATAATTTCCGGACTGTCACCAAAATCCTTGCAGAAGAATAGAAAGATTTTAAAAACATCTTTTGGTATTAGCGATTTGTCGATGTTGCTCACGTCATTATGTTCATGAACGAGTTAAATTTATATTGCAGATCTTTTTGCTTAAAATGAGCAGCAGTCAGCAGCTACAACTCATCAAGAGTATTTTCTTCATCAGTTTTATTTTATTTTTGCGTTAATGGGGAAAAGCCACATCAAAGTTTTTTCTGTGTCGGTCGGTATTGAAATTTTTTTCTTCTTATTTTTGAGACAACGACGAGACGGTTGACATGTTATATTCTTGTAATAAGTGGTGTAGTATGTCTACAAAACATGATTGTACAGCTTTTTTTGAAGTAAAAATATTTATATACTTTTTTTTCGCAACAACAAACATTTTAATTGGGTACACAAACCATTCTGGTGAAAAATGTGCACACATTGTAATGAAAATGCCTGTTTAAAAAAAAAACGAACGGAACTTGATGGAAAAAGAATCCGACTATTTTTTAGCAAAAGTATGACAGGGATTACTCATGTGTAAAGTGTACATAATATAAATATTTTTTGAAAAAAATGTCCATTCAAGTCGGATAATAAAGATTATAATGCGCGTGTTTGTATGTATCGCTAATTACAAGCTTTCATAAAATTGTAATATAATAATAAATAGCAGGGGAAAATAATCTACCTACGCAAGAATGAATGAATGGATGGATGGATGAAGATTTCACTTAAACGTGTCTGAAATTTAATGCTTACACAAAATTATGCAGTAAAGTGAACACTTTGTTTACTCTGGGGTTTAAATAGGCTAAATGGATATCCGCATATCTCAAATGATTGCATTGCAAGGTAGAAAAAATATGCGTATTATTATTTTTTCTTTCTCTGACATGACCGTTTTGACACAGAAATTATGGACGCAGTCAAAGCATTTGAAAAAAATTAATAAACCCATGAAAGCAATAAAGTGACGGGGTTTTTTCGAATAAATTTTTATCTCTTTGGGATGGCGTTGTTGGAAATAAAAAATGGATCCTTTTTTACCCCAAGAAGCTACAATGAAACTTTGT
>VYYJ01004134.1:0-14286 GCA_021029165.1 Cyphoderus albinus
TGTTGGCACTTGGCAGTGGGGTTGCTAATGCTAAACCCTCCCCTGTGGCTAGCGATAAGCCCACCGCAAACACAAAATTAGCAGAACCAGCTCTTATCCAATCTCAACCAAGCAGTGGTGGTGGGTCCGGGTCCTCCACAGGAAATATTTCTGGCCCGGGGCCCTCACGACGACCCCAAACAGCACGACGCCCTCAAACAGCACTACGTACACGATGGCCTCTTCAATTTGCGCGAAGTGGTGGCTACTAGCCATTTTAGCAACAGACTGACATTATTGTCAGTAAACACAATCACCGAAATAAAATAATCGTATTATTTTAAACTTCAGATTAATTTTTGAAGTCAATGCATGAAATTAAATTGACTCGACTTTTTGTTAACAGCATATTCTTTAGTTCAGCAGATAAATAACCTAACTATCATGCATTATTCGTTTCATTCTATCTCGTTTCATAAATACTAAACGTTATTCAACTTTGTTCTACATCAATTTCATATTTACTAACATAAATGCAAATTGAACGGCCGACATTCTGATACACTATCGCAAAACACTACCCCTTAAAAATAAATTGTTGCATTGTGCCTCAAGTATGACGCGCGATTCACATTGTAACACGAAAAACAGAGTCAAGAGCAGAGACACAAAGCAGACGATCATCTGATGGTGTTATTATTTCTTTTGCTTCTGATGCGTTCTCTAATTGTTTTACAGTTAGGATCATTTTAAACTCATAACAATTATTTTATAACTGTGCTCTGCATTTTCTGTAGCTTGTTTCAATATTTTGATTCCGCTTCGATTTAATCCACCGGGAAGATGACGGAAGAAATTGTGGAAGGCGGTGTAAGTAAAGTAGATAATGAAGCTCAGAAGATACAATAACTATTTTAACTTCGACGGAATTTTTCTTAAAATATGTGTCTACTTAATCAATGCAAGAATGCTAATGTAGTGACTAACTAAATGAATAATACTGATTTGAATGTGAATTTGTATGAATGAAATTATTCCAGATGTCCAGCACGACGAGGATTGTGAAATGGAAGCTCAACAATTTCGCCCAAATGTTTATTCACGACGTGCATGTAAAGCAGCAGAAACTGACATTTGAAGTGACTGATTTGAATGAGGTCACTTCCAAGTGGTTGATGAGGCTGGACTTCAATGAGGATCAGCGTGAGAAACAGAATACTCATTTGTCGTCCGCCGACGGCAGCAGAAGCCCGAAAGAGTATTTAATGGTGGCGGTGGGTCTCATTTCCACTTCCAACAAGGCACCCTTGTACGCCAAAATTTATGTGGAGTTCGAAGGAAAAAATGGATCAAGTGTTTTCAAAGGAAGTTCGGGTAAACATCCTTTATAAAATAGGATTTATTAATGCATTAGTTTTTTAGTTTCAAATAATGTCAATTAAAAATTTGTTTATTCAAATTTCAAAATTAGGTGTCAGTTCCAAGTACGACGCTGGGAAGTACGTTTCTTGGTTAGTTAGGAGCATGTGGAAGGACGCCGACATCGGCAACCTTTTAAGTGCGGAAGGATCAATCATGGTAAAACTGGAGGTGACCATTTTCGACGTCCTGGGACTACCCTCCAACGAAAAGGACATTCAAGCCAGACTGCTCTCGAAGCAAAAGGAATCTTCTTATCGAATGATTTCATCACTGGAGAACAACAAGAGCCTCAGCGACGTTCGCATCATTTCCAAGGATGGTCTCGAGCATTTCGCACATCGCTGGATACTCTCCGGCGCCAGTGATGTGTTTGAAGCCATGTTCCGGGCGAACATGATGGAAAAAGGTTCTGGCGTTGTGAAACTCAGCGATTTGTCTGGAGACGCGGTTAAAATTCTCCTCCACTTCATCTACACCGGGGAGATGGTGGAGGAGTGGAAAAACCCGGGAACAGTCGAGGAAGTCGTTTATGTCGCGGATAAATACCAGATTGCTAACATGAAGGAGTATATTGATGTCATGGTGGGCAAGGTCTGCACTATCGAGAATGCTGCTACACTTCTGCAACTGGTCAACAGTACCGGTTTGAAGAGGGCGAGCTCTGAGATTGCGAAATTCATCAGGGAAAATTCCAAAGATTGTGAAGCAATCTTGATGATGCTGAACAACTACGCAGCCGGTTTCCAAAACAGTGGGAATTCCGTTACTGCGACCAATAATAATACTTCCACTGCTGGTACCAGCAACAAGCCGTCCAAGCCGTTGACCGCAAAAAGGGGCCGGAAACGAAAGCACATCTAGAATGGCTAGATTTTTCATAAGAATCATAGAATTCATAAGTTCGGTTTTTTTATGATTCAGCATTACATGACCAATTTTTCGGAAAGTATTTTTGAAACGGATTGATAATTAATTAGTATCAGTGCATTATTTTATACCACTGCATCAACTTAATTATTCTTTAATTGTAGTTTTATGCTTCTTATGTCTGTTGTAAATATTCAATTTATCTCGGTTTGATGTTTGTGATGTAATGATACTTGTTGAACCAAAATTAAAGTACGTGTCACGTCAACAACAGTTGGCTGCTGATTGTAATTATAATAATTGTAGGAGTTGTCTACTCGGCATTGGCAATGACATTTTTAGTTAATTAGGGTGGTCGTGCAGAATAATGCTGCGGTAGTGCGGTGGATGATTCACCAGCAGCGTCACGCCTAAGCCTAGTGCCATGCCATTAGGATTCTGATTCCGAATTTCGGAAGGCAGTCACCGAAAAATAAATTTAATGTAGCAAATTATAGAATGGTTTAACAAGTTACGGGCAATCAATAAATCATTTTACATATTTGACTAATGCTGTGGTGGGGATTGGTATTGGTACGAGGGCGGTGCTTTTATTTGACTCTTGTGGTAAATTGGCCATAGAGCTCCGTAATGTTCCAGAACGAGAAGGCTCCAGCAAATAGACAATTAAAAGGCATAATAAATTTATTAAAATTCGGATTTTTTTTTTTAAATTGCACGTTATTTTCTCTTATTTATGTATCTTCTTATGCTTTTTATTTCGTTATTATGCTTTTTATTTTGCCATTATGCTTTTAATGCTTTTTATGCTTTTAAAAATTGTAAAAATTACATTTTTAAAATCGGCAGTTAATGACGGTTAATATGAATCTACAACCCATAGTTTAGATTTAACATTATGCTTTTTGGGTTGTGCTGTAATTACTACGCATTTGGTGGTCGCACGTTGCCTCTAGCATGAGGCACAATTCGCATTGCGAAAGCAAAATACACAAAAACAGAGCCCAGAGCCGAGCCATTCATGATCAATAAGCAGAGTGAGAGCAGACAGCAAAGCAGACAGACATCTGATCTGATGCTGTTGTGTGTTGCTAATTTCGTTTTCTAATTTTTGTTGTGTTGCGTTCTCACACATCAAATATAATTTTTGCGTTAGTACAATTTTAATTCCATAACAATTAAATTTATTAACTGTTCTGTGCATTTTCCGTAAGCTTGTTTCAATATTTTCATTGAAATTGACTTCCATTGAATCCACCAAGAAAAGACGGAAGAAATAGTAGAAGGCGGTGTAAGTTAGAAAACGAAGCTGAAGATACATACATTAACTATTAACTTTAACGGAATTTTTCTTAAATAAGTGTCTAGTTAATCAATGCAACTTGCATTATGCAAGAATACTAATGTATTGGCTAACTAATTAAATAACGCTCATTTGAATGTGAATTTGTATGAATTAAATTAATTCCAGATGTCCACCACCACCATTTTCGACGATCTGGGCCAAGTCCAACCCCCCGACGAAGATGAAGATGACCTGGAAGGAGGACAGGGACTGAACCTTGAAGAATGTACGATTGCCATGAAATCCTTGACTGTCCACGTTCCAAGGGAGCTGGACGTTGACACCCCCGATGATGTCTTTAGTCAGATGGCCCATGCTTCAAACATTCTCCACCAGAATGTGCGCAAACTTCAGAAAGGTTTCGAGGGAATCATGGAACAGGCTGAAATTGACTTCGCGTTGGAACTACGAAGCAAGACGGAATTGTCTCTCGACATTAAGGCTCTGAAGTCCCAGATTCAGCAAAATTCCAAAAACTCGATGCTCGTCTGGAAGTATTTGGATGAGCATGAGCAAATGCAGGTAGAACTCGATGAACAGCTTCAACGCTCGGAGAAGCTTGTTAAAGAGTTGTTACGGGACACTGAATGTCCACCATTAGAGATGTCGAGGTCACCCAGCCCTGAGCCTGAAATCGTTGACCTTTGCTCTAGTGATGATGAAGTGCAAGACGATCAGATTAAAGGCGAAAGTAGTCCGGTCCCGTCGGTCGTCATTCCGCTGACTCCATCCACTCCAGAAGAAACTGAGGCTTCTGTGACCTCGGCCCCGTTGATGAATCCGCTGCCTCCACCAAAGGAAGGTGAGACTTCCGTGGCCCCGGTGACCACTGATGTGAACAATTCTGCGACGATTGTCACTGGATCTGAGTCTGCTTCAGCAGCCGCCATCCCGAAGAAGGGGATGAATCGCCACGATGTCGTCGCTCTTCTCGATCAGTTCGACATGCGTAAACTTCCTGTCCCACCAGAGGTAGAGCAAAAGTCAGATCAGGTGAAGGACAAGGCTGAATCTCCTCCAGAGACTGCGACAGCGATCGCACCAGCCCCTGTGACAACTGCGGCTCCTGCCCCTGCTGAACCAGAGACCGATACCTCGGTGGACCCAGCGGCAGCTAAAGTTAATTCTAAGCTCATGACTAAAAAACAATTCGCCAAAATATCTAAGCAAATGATCAAAAACCAGCCCAAGATTTGGCTCACGAATGTGACCGCAGACGAAATCCCTCTGTTAAGCCGCCCAAGGTCTCAGCCGTCGCCTTCAGTGATGGTGATTTCCAATGATGGGAAAGGGAGTAAGTTTGACCTTTACCTTTGACATTTCACTTCATTAGATAAAATTTTAATAAAGATACAAATTGAATTTTAATCTTGATTGGTTTTTAGATGTCGATGTATTGAAACAAGGCAAACGAAAGCGTCAGGGTCAAGAGCCATCACAACCATTGCGGAGGTCAGCGAGATTGGCCACTACCGCCAGTGCTACAACTGCTGCCGGAACTCGTCGTACTCGCTCACAGATTTTGACGACGGCAAGGAACAGCTCAACTGTGTTATCCTCTCAAGATTCTGGTGACTTCGGTGCCACAATTGAAGATTTAGCTGCAGCTAAACCTGGAGGTGGTGGACGCTCTAAGAAGGTCAGATTCTTTACCGCTGACGAAAATGAGGGTGCAGGTGAAGCCAAACGATTCAAAGGAGATTCTGGAATGGGACCAAAGGTCGGAGACGCCAAGGTCAATGCTGCGCGTGCAAAGAAGACGCGGTCTCTGCCAACTATCATTGCGGCGGTTGAACCTGAACCACGTCGTGCTGGACTTGCGCCGAAAAATATGCCGGAAAGCCAGACGAACCATGACATCTGCCGATTCTGCGCCAGGCCGTTTACCAGCATCGCTCGGTTGTTCGAACATGAGAATAAATGCGGTCCGATTGTGATCGATCTTGACTAATTAATTTTAATTGATTCAGTTAAGTTAAAATTGTTTTTATGAACAATTAGGTAAATATTCACATAAAATGAAAATGATTGATAATTAATTATAATGAAGTAATGTTTTTATAGTTAATTATTATTATTAATTATTGAATGAACTCTGTCACAACTAAACTGTTAATTACTATGTATTTGATAATAATGTAATTAATGAACTCTGTTATCAACTGAACTGTTAATTAATATTGAATTGATAATTAATTAACTGGAATGTCCTAATATTAAAATTGTTAAAAATACGATTGATTTTTATTTTTAATTGGCTAATTTAAATTTCTCAAAAAGTCCCATTTTTCTGGCGAAATTCAAATCGTTCCTCACGTAGTCCCAGGTCGGCTTCAGTGACCCCTGGTATTCTGGCATGACCTTGCTGACCTTCGTTACCTTGAAAAACTCGTCGGGCTTTTCGAGCCACTTTCGAACCGCGTCGGGGAACGCCATTAGTGTGATGTAGGCGTCTTCGTTTTCATAAATCGCGCGGAAAGGGTAGAGCAGCGAATCCTGACCTTCGCTCGCGAATCTGTTGACGAATTCGTTGTAGGAGGATGTCGACTTGGAACCCGAATTCCTTGGCCAGAACGGGAAACTCTTGTTCCAGGGCGGGCGTTGGATGCAGGATGTTGTAGATAGATCCTGGTGAGCTTTGACCTAGTTCGTCCTTATCGTCCAGGAAAATCCGGACCGAGGTCCTCGCAGCGATGTCAACTGGAATCAAAAACGCCGGAACTGGAACGTCCGGCATGGCACCGAGCTTCATGTAGCAGAGGAACCTCAGCATGATGTGATTGTTGTGGTAACGGAAGCGACCTTCCATCGAGTCGCCGATTAAGCCGCCGAACCGGAACGACTTCGCCGGAATGCCCCGTTCCACGGCTTGATGCACCAGGCGGTCACAGATCATTTTCGAAACGGGGTATCCCAGATCAGTCACACCTTCCAGCTCGCCTTTCTGTGGCCAGTCTTCACTGAGGCATCCGTCCTCTGAATCGACGCTGGACATCCCGACGATGCTGGAACTGTGGAAGAGTAACTTTGACCTGCGGTGGCAGCAGAATTCCAGGATGTGAACCATTCCCTGAACGTTGACTTTTCTGGTCAGAGCTGATCTCCCGTAGGATTCCACGTGGTTCGACTTCACAGCACAGTTTATCACGCAGTCCACTTCCAACGCGAGTGATTCCCACAATTCCTGTTCCAGTCCCAGGCGGGGTAGCGCAATGTCTCCAGTGATTGTTGTCATGGTTACAGTGGACTTACTTGATTCCATGTCATGATCTTTCAAAATCTTGGAAAGTTTTTGCTTCGGATTGGACACACTTTTCCTAAAGAGACAGTACACCTTGGAAATGTCCGGTTTCTGCTTCAAAAGTTCCTTCAGAATCCATGGCGCCAGGAAACCGGTGACCCCCGTGAGTAAAAATACCTTCGCCTGGGACGCAGAGGTCGTCTTCGTAGATGACCCCTCAATGACCTTTATGAACTCTGGGAGTTTCGAATCCTCTTCAATCAATGACTTCATTTCTTCAGGACTGAGTTTCTCATTTTGAAGAGAGCTTTGACCTTCGACATCCTCGTTGGTTTCATAGTCTTCATTCATCTGCTGAACCAATCTTTCCGCAAGTACCTGTACATTTTGGCAGTCCGCCAGTGCACCCGCGCCAACTGACATGCGTGACCCCAGGACAGCCTGTAAATTATTTTTCAGCTCAATCATCATCAGCGAGTCTAAGCCCATGTCTTGGAAGTTTCCAAGGTCATCTATCGGCTCCTCATCGTCGAACTTTAGAATCTGCCTGAGGAGAGTCTTACAGTACCCCTTGATGACCTCGACTAACCTGGGCAGGTCACCCTGGCAGGCGTCAACGTCCTCCCAGAATTTTTCGCTTTTTATGGACACCGACATTGATGAATCCTGGGCGGAGGTCGCCGAGGTCAAGTTCTGCATGTAGGACTTGGACTGAGGATGGACTTTCACCAGGAGCGAGTGCTCCAGGTTCACAACGCAGATTTGAGTTTTCTGTGACTTCAAAGTGGCTTCCAGAGCGGCGATGCCCCGCTGCGGTGAAAACGGCAGAACTCCACNAGGTTCACAACGCAGATTTGAGTTTTCTGTGACTTCAAAGTGGCTTCCAGAGCGGCGATGCCCCGCTGCGGTGAAAACGGCAGAACTCCACGAACTTCCCGACCCGCCGCCACGCCAACTTGACTCCACTGCCCCCAATTAATGCTTGTCGCTGGTAAACCCAGAGAGTCTCGATGCCACGCCAGAGCGTCAAGGTAGGCGTTACCAGCAGCGTGATTTGACTGGCCCGGCGGTCCGAAAAGTGCGGCCAGTGAACTAAACAGGACCATGTGCTCTAGGTTAAGGTTCAGTGACCTCGTCAGGTCATGGAGATTCCAGGCGCCTTTGATTTTTGGTCTGAAGCACTGCTGGAATTTGTCCCAGGATTGATTGATCAACGTGGCATCGTGCAGGACTCCAGCGGCGTGCATGATGCCCCTCAGAGGTGGAAGCTTTGACCCCGGGTCACTGATGTGGTCAATGACACCTTTCATCATCTGGAAGTCTCCACAGTCCACACTTTTTGTAAGAATATTGTGACCCCTTGACCTCAGAGTTTTTATGACCTCTAGGTGACCCTCCTTAGGGGGATTTCTGTTGCAGAGGACGATGTTCCTGGCGCCGCTGTCGCACATCCATTTGCAGACCTCAAAGCCGATGCCACCTAGACCTCCAGTGATCAGGTAGGTTGACTCTGCATTGAACAGGGGCGTTCTATGAACAAAGTGCCCTTGACCTTTGTCCCAGGTGACCTCTGGCATAATGCACACGATTTTGCCGATGTGACGAGCTTTCTGAAGATATCCCAAAGCTTCACGGATGTGGACCGCGTCGAATCTTGTGTAAGGTATCGGTTTAACGGAACCTTTCTTCAAGAAGCCGTCCAGGGTATCAAAAAGCATGGACCAGGTTGACCTTGACACCGAGGTCAGGTCAACAATGGTGTAGTCTATGTCCGGTCTGAGTTGATGAACCTCCTCCGAAGTCCAAACGTTCAGTTTGCTCATTTCCACAAATCGTGCGTTTGTCCCGCACACCCTCAAAGACGCCTCTTTGAAGCCAGGACCCGTCAGAGAATTCAGGACAATGTTGACCCCGTGGCCTCCAGTGACCTTTAAAATCTCCTCTTGATAATGGGTGTTCCTGGAATGGAAAACATGCGGTATCCCGAGATTTCTGAGGAATTGCCGTTTCCGGTAGGATCCCGCTGTGGCTATTATGTGAGCGCCCACTTGCTGGCAGATCTGGATGGCACTGAGGCCGACGCCGCCGGACGCCGTGTGCAAAAGTACGACGTCGCCTCTTTTGATTTTTGCGATGGTCACCAGTGAATAATAAGCTGTGGCGAAAACAGCCGGAAGTGTGGACGCCTCGGCGAAGGTCATTGACCTCGGTTTAGAAACAACACCGTCCTCCGGGATCCTCACGTGACTGGGTAGGGCGCCATCTTGCAAATTGCAACCGAAAACGGGGTCGCCTATGGACCACTTGGAGACTTCCGATCCTTTGGAGGTCACGATTCCCGCGAAGTCTGAGCCAATGACGTTGATGGATTCAAACTGTGCCGAGGGCTTCAAGACAGCGAACACGTCACGGAAATTTAAAGCGGCGGCTATAACTTCCACTTCGACTTCCAAAGGCTTCAAATTTCCTCCGGATGATCCAGACCTTGGAAGTGGCCCGAATCTAAGGTCAGCGATGGCCCTCGACGGTGGTAGGATCAGATGGAATCTATCCGTGGAGACTGGGAGTTTTAAGGATTTTTCAGTGAATTTGGTTTTATTCAGCCTAACGAAGTACCGTGACCTCTGACGATACGCCATTAAGAGGTCGGGATTCTCATTCCAAAGTTCGAAAAACAATTCCTGGGCGATTTCGGTTTCCAAATCTGTATCATCTTCGGCTTCACAACGAGGATCAAAATCGATCATTTTTATTCTCATGTTCAATTCGTTAGCGCAGGATTTCCCGATGGCATATAACGTTGAGCTTCCTGGATTTTCACAGAGATGGTCTCCAATCTGGTAGACGCCTCTTGTCGTCATAAAGAATTTTGGAACTTGGACCTGCTTCAATTCCGCCACTGACTGACAAAGATGTAGAAAAGGCTGTGAAACCTCAGCCTGGTCGCCACCGGTATTCAGTCCGGAAGTCATGCCCCATAGATAAACAATGCCTTCAATGTATCCACCAGGATGGTGACCTTTGACCTTAGAAAATAGCTGAGTCATGTGTTCCTTATGATTGATATTGACTCCAAAATATGTGCAGTCTTCGTTGGCATGAAAACTGGTGGATCTCCAGACTGTTATTGTGTGACGATACTGTGAAAGGTTTTCGATGAGAATTTTTGAGATTTTGTCGGTATTTCCAAAAATTATCCAGCGACCGGTACTGGAGCAAGTGATACCTTTGGGGATGATTTGCTTCAGGTCAGCTTCTTCATCGGATGCACGTGCGAGAATGAACGTGTAGAAATCTTTGGAACAGGTGATGTTCAGTGAGCGATCAAAGCCACTTTGGAGGCAAACTTTTCGCCAAGTCTCGCCGTTAACGAGGGGGTGATGTTTGCGGATATCGGTGTCCACGAAGCGCCAGTAGCCGTCGAGGAGACCGAAAATACAGGTGATATGATTCTGCTTGGCGCCCTCAATCAGACATAGAAGACCCTTGGGTTTTAAAAGTTGTCTCAGGTTTAAAATCGACTGGGTGATGTCCTTTGTAGCGTGGATGACATCGGCACCGAAGATCATGTCGAAGTAACCTGGAGAAAATCCTTGCGACTTGGCGTCCTCCTCGACATTCAAAACTTGAAATTTGATCGAACTTCGAAAATCCTCGAATTTCTTCCGCGCGTTGATGAAGAACGAGGGCGATATGTCAGTGAACGTGTATTCGATGTCATAGTTTTGTTCCCGAAACAACGATAGATTTCCACGGGTGAAGTTTCCGGTACCTGCACCGACCTCCAGAATTCGGAGAATGCCCTTATCTGTATTCTCATCGATGGGTTTGAATAATTGGCGAAAATTGTTTTTTGTCTTTTCCTCCATTCCGGAGTAGGCGTAGGCCTCCGAGTAAAATGTGTCGGCGGAGGGTTTTCTAGGGTCCTGCGGAAATAGAATCGGAAGGGCACTTTCCTTGCCCTGGAGAATTGGCACCAATCTTGAGCCGCATTGGTTATAGATTTCAATCGAATTTTGCGCCTTTTCGTACCCCTCCAGTTTTCGAGTCGTCGATTCGATCATCTCTTGTATTTCGTCGATGAAGGGCGGCAACTTCAGAACCTCCATTTCATCGGAATCTTCGTTGGCATGACTACGGAATCTAAGGATTCCCGCTCTTTCCAACATTGTCATGTGGTACCGCACCAGTTTTCTGTAATTGCTTACAATCTGAAAGTCAGTGATAAACTTGTCGAGATGGAAAACTTCACCAATCTGGGGTCTCCACCCTAGTTCATGGAACGCATTGACAACGTAGCTGAAGCATAGCGTCTCGAACAAATTCTCTCTCCGGAGACTTTTCGCATCGTATAGGTTACTTTGTTCGAAAAGTTGATGAATCTCGGTGTTAAAAACCTCCTCCGCCAAGGTAGATGCGATATTCGCCCGACATTGATATGGCCCCAGGTTCGATTTCCAGGTTTCGACGTGCAGTGCCGGTAACTCGGTATCCTGTGAATCCAGCAGCTGCTCCATTTGATGCACCGATGTTTCAGCAAATGTCATGCCGCTCATAAATGCTAAGATGTTCCCGGTTGTGGCGTCAAATAAAATTGAAGTCATCTCTTTGACGCCAGGATCATGACAAGAGTAAATCACCATTTTTGGAAGGTCATCAGTATCGTCCTTTGATTCAGGATGCTGAAGCCAGGTAAACTTCTTGATTTCCACTGGTACCTGGAGTTGGTCAAATTTTCCCTTCCCATCACCTTGAACATGAATCTGGACCACCATGGCGGCTTGAAGCATGGCATCGGTGATCACTGGATGTAATATGTAGTCCCGCCAGTCACCCGGAATTCGGACCTCTGCAAGGATTCCATTTTCTTCTGAACCTCGCAAGATTTTCTGAAGACTTTGGAACATTGGGCCAAAATTTAATCCAACGTTCGCCAGTTTTCCGTATAGGTCATTGACCCCAACCTCTTCAATGCATTGGGATTGTAGTTTGAAGAAATTGAAGCGGTCCCGAAATGTGACCTCGTCTTCCAATAATGTTGGTGCTGGGGTGAAGTGAGAATGGCAATGTGACGACCACTTTGGGGCCTCGCCTTCCATCTGGTTAAGAAGTCTGAAAACCTCGATTTTTGTTCCGTTACCGTCACCATGGTCCGCTTTGTTATCGATGACAACCTGCAGGTGACATACGAGTCCATTTGAGTCCAATGCCAGCGGCGCCGTTATTTTCATACCATCCAAAGTCAAAGTCCCTGAAGGTCTGCAGAATTGGTCGGTGATGCCCTCGGTGGCACAGTGACCTGCGCTCAGACACATTTCGAGAAACGCCGCGCCCGGAAATATGACCCTTTTTCCGATGCAGTGATCCTTGATCCAGTCGAGCTTTCCACAACGAAGGTCGATGCCATTTTGGAAGATTTTGATACCCGACGCATTCGGAAATACAGACCCCAATAAAGGATGGAGTGAAGCAGATTGATTAACTGTTGCCATGGAGACTCCAATAGTTTGAGCATCGAACCAATACTTTTTCCGCTGGAAAGGATAAGTCGGTAAATTTGGAACCTTCTTTCTGGAACACTCCTGAAAGCGATCCAAACCCTTCCAGTGGATATTCCAGCCGTTCAGATAAAGTTTTCCGAGCGACTCCAAAATCGTTCTCCAATTCTCTTCCGTTTTTCTTAGGCTGGGTAAGCACGTTATTGAAGTGCCATTGGGACTGGCGCCGGTGCCAATGTTCGCCATAACCAGTGCGCTAAGCACCGGCTGCGGTCCAATTTCCAGGAAATATCTGCATCCAGCTTCAGATGATGCCGCCGAATGACACGCTCTAGTGAAATCGACTTTTTCTCTGGTGTGGTCAATCCAGTATTTGGGGGACATTAAAAGCGACCTGTTTACCTCCTTTCCATGAACACCGGAAATGAATTGGCATTTATTGGAGTCATGGACGTTTCCAGCTTTCAAAGTCTCAGCAACCACTTTTCCATAGCTTTTTAAGATGGGGTCCATCATCCTGGAATGGAACGCGTGCGTGGACTCCAGGATATGAACTTTGACAGTTTCCGATTTTTTCTGAGAACTGCAGAATTTTGCAAATGACTCGACATTTTCGGCAGTTCCGGCAAAGACAATTTGATCCTCAGAGTTAATAGCCGCGACATCCAGCCAGAAATCTTGTCCATTCTGAGTTTTACCGGAAAGCGACGTCCACGATTTGAACTCCTCCAGGAGATTCTGAGCCGTTTGGAAGTTCGCCCTCATCGCCAGCATTTTTCCCTTTGGAAGACTTTCCACGAGACGACTTCGTTCAGCCACCAGAGTGAGACCTTGCTCCAGTGATAGGATCCCAGAAGCCACAGCGGCGCAAAACTCTCCAAGGCTGTGACCTATGACACAGTCGGGCTTCACACCCCAGGATTCCCAGAGTTTGAGGAGGCAGTATTCCACGCAAAAGATGGAGGTCTGACTGTACAGGCTTCTGGATAACTCTTGACCTTGAGTGTCATCTTTGGACCACATGGCTTTTTTGACATCCAAGTCGAATTTCTCCAGAAGAATTTTATGACAGAGGTCAAAGTTCACCCGGAACACTGCAGATGTTTGATAGAGCGTTCTGGCCATTCCAGGGTATTGTGACCCCTGACCTGTGAAGAGGAAGCAGAGTTTCCCCGGGAAAGTCTCGGGCGCCTCTTTCTTGGAAAATTTTGAGGAATTCTGGAGAATCCTGGAAGCTTCCAGAGAATCCTTGGCGAGAATCACAGCTCTATGGGGAAATGTGGCTCTTCCGGTGTTTGCAGAGTAGCAGATGTCAGCAAAGGCCGCTTCGGGGTTACCGCTGAGAAATGTTTGGTAGCTTTCCACAAGTGACCCCAGAGCTTCCTCGGTTCTCGCGGAGAGCTTCAAAATATGCAGAGGTCTTGGTTCAAGCTCGAAGTTACCAGGCTTCCTGATCTTTGACTTTTGGAAGTCGACCTCCATAGGCGCTTCCTGAATTATCAAGTGACCATCGGTTCCGGTGATGCCAAAACTCGAAACACCCGCGATTCTCGGTGACCCCTGGACCTTCCTAGGCCATGGCTGCGCTTCCAAAGGAATCTTTGCTGGAATGGCGTCGAGGTCAATTTTCGGGTTCAGCCGGGTTAAATTCAGGTGGGGTGGTATCACCTCGTTCTGCAAACTCGCGATGACCTTGAGAATCCCCGTGATGCCAGAGCAGGACTCGGTGTGACCAATGTTGGTCTTCACAGACCCCACAATCAACGGATTCTCGTTTCCACGACAACGACTTCCTTCTTTATTAGCATTTCCATAGACCTCAGCAATCGCCGAGATTTCCAGGGGATCGCCCAATGAAGTCCCAGTTCCATGAGCTTCCACATAGGAGACTTCCCAAGGATTCACCCCGGCATCCTTCAGCGCCAAAGACATTG